>JABUQX010080647.1:37500-43588 GCA_015478945.1 Trachelipus rathkii
ATTATTATTATTACGAAGATTCGATTCCCGAAGGGAAGCGAATCTGAGGTCGAAAAACGATTCCTGTAGGAATCGTTTTTACGCACTCTGTTCAGGCTCCGGCTCCGGTTTCCGGCTCAACCTCTGAGGTCCAATAATATACTTGGAGGTTAGAGCATCGATTGGCGGTTAAAATTTGTAGAAGCGTTAGATAGTGACTAATGCGTCGTAGCCGAGATTACGTTACCCCTGCGGGTTCCGCGAAGGGGACCCCACCCCCCTGAAAAAATTTAAAATGATCGTAAAGACTGAAACTTGGAGAAGGATTCGGACTCGAGTCGGAGACGGAGTGGATCGGGATCGGCTTCGGATTCCAGAGGACCCCCCCCCCCAGGAGGGTCTCAGGCCTGGAAAAAAAAAGAAAGAAATGCATGGAATGCAGAACAGAGGAAGAAGAAAGGAAGGAAGGGGAAGGAGGAAGAAGAATGAAGGAGGATGGAGGAACAGTCTGAGAAGGAGTCAGAGCGGTACCGGGCTCCGTCCTGGAGGCGGTGCGTTGCTTAGTAATAAATATTCGCTATAACAACAATGTTGGTGGGTCTGTTATTATAGGCTATGGGTCTGTAGGATTTCGAAATAAGGTTTCAGACCTATTCAAGGATAAAAATAAAAAATAAATAAATAAATAAAAATAAATAAAAATTTCTTATTCTTTTTACTGTTTATAACTTACATTTTTACGTTTTATAACTTACAAATTTACGTAAATCACTAAATCAAACACTATCCAATTCCCCTCCTGACCATCCCGTGGATTCTGATTTGATTCAAGTCAAATTTTTACTAAACATGTCATGTTTTTACATACCTAAAGCAGTAAATCAGTTAAAGCAAACCACCATCCAACCACCCTCCTCCCCTCTGTCGATCTATTGATCTATTGATCAAGTCAAATTTTTACTAAATAATTGTCAGTTTTACATACCCTAAAGCAGTTAAAATCAGTAAATGTCAAACCACCATCCAACCACCCTCCGGTCCAGTTGTGATCTATTGATCTATTGATTTTCAAGGTCACATTTGAGTATCATTTGGATAAACATAACATTAAAGAACAAATTCTTTATACACTGCTACAGCCGAATATATGCTAACGTAACAAAGTTTTCACAATAATAAATAAAGCAAACATAACATCAACTGAACTACGATTAAATGTTACAACGACAAACCTAACATACCTTAAAAACGTACTAAAAAACTACTAACATTAACAAAGTGCTGTTCAAAACTTAACAGCAGTAAAAGTAACTATAAAATAGCGTACAAAAACGTAACCTATGTCACACCATTGTCAAGCATATCGTCTAACAGAACATTGTAATTTTATATAACATTGTTAATATTTAACTAAAAAATTATCACAACATTGGTTAATTATCCTACAGATCAACGAATCTCTAACGTAAAAAAAGTTTCCACAATCAATAAAGCTAACATCATCGTACATGAACTATTGAAAATAACTGTACAAAAGAACACAAACCTTAACACAACTTACACACGAATAAACTTTAACATTAAAAGTTTCACATTTAACAACAGTAAAGTAGCTAGCATGGTATGCAAAGCGTAGCCTATTCTTACTTTTTCAAGCATAACTAACATTATTAACGTTAATTTACACTAGCACAGTAACATTTTAACTAAAAATGTATCATAACCCTTGCCGCATTACATACTGATCAACGATATACTACTAACGTAATAAGTTTCCACATTCAATAATAGGATAGCGTAACATGAACTAAGAAATAATGTACAAAGAACAAACCTAATCACACCTTCAACACGAATAAACTGTTAACCTTACAAAATACATACTAACAGCAGTAAAGTAACTAACATTGCCTGCAAAGCGTAACTATTCTCACTTTTCAAGCATATCTCTAACATATTCACGTTAATCTTACACTGAACAATACATTTTAACTAAAATGTATCACAACATCGGTTAATTATACTTGATCAATGAATATACTCTAACGTAATAAAGTTTCAACATCAATGAAGCAACATAGCGTAACATGAACGAAGAAAATAATGTACGAAAGACATACCCTAATACAACTACACATTGAATAAACTTTTTAACATTAACAAAGCCCACACTTAACACAGCAAAGTAACTTACATTGCCTGCAAAACGTAACCTATTTTTCTTACTTTTTCAATCATATCTCTACCATATTAACGTTAATCATAAACATAAAAAGAATAACAATTTTAGCAAAAAATATCACATAACATTGTCCGATTATTATACTGATCAACGAATATACTCTAACGCTAATAAATTTTCAACATCAATTAAAGCTAACATAGCGTAAACATGAACCTAAGAACATAATGTACAAAGACAAACCTAAAACACAATCTTACACACGAATAACTCGTTAACATTAACAAGAATCCCACACGTAACCACCAGTAAGTAACTAACATTTGCATGCAAAGCGTAACCTATTCTTACTTTTTCAAGCATATCTCTAACATAAACGTAATCTTACAAAGACACAGTAATATTATTTAACAAAAATCTTATCATAGCCTTACCTAATAATTATCATACAGACCAAATATGCTGCAAACATAACAAATTTTATCCAAACACAACATAAAAATAACAAAGTTTTATCCAAAACCATAACAAAAAATAAGTTCTTGAATAAAAATAACTTAGTAAAGTGTATTAGTTTACCGAATTTAAATCGTAATCAATAAACAAACCACCCGTCCCCTCCCCGCCCCCTCCCTACCCATCCGTCCATTACCTTTTGATCTTTCAATCTAATGATTCAGGTCACAATCGAGTACCATTTCGGATAAACATAGTACAAAAATAAGTTCTTATATTACTAACCGAACGAATATATTACTAACTAACATTGTTTCACATAATAAAGTAACAAATACCACTACCAGAACTAAGAATATAATGCAAAATGACAAACCCTAAACACACCTTACACACGAATTAACAACTAACATTAACAAAGTCCATACTTAACAACAGTGTAAAGTACTAGCACAGCGTACAAACGTACCCATATCACACATTTTTCACATATCTCTAACATATCGTTGTTAATTTTACATTAACACTATTGATTTACGTCGCATTTCGAGTATCAATTCGGATAAACATAGCACAAGAATGAGTTCTTTATATTCAACCAGCGAATATATGCTAACATAACAATGTTGTCACATTAATAAAGCTAACATCGGCATCATATTGAACTAAGAAAATAATGTACAACGACAAAACTTAGCACAACTTTACGCACTACATAAAGTAACATTAACAAAGTGCCCACACCTTACACCAGTAAAGTAACTAGCATTTGCCATACAAAACGTAACCTATTCATACTTTTTCCAAGCATATCTCTACATATTTAACGTTAATTTTACATTTGACACAGTAAAATTTAACAAAAAATTTATATAACCACGTCTAATTATAACAGGCTAACGAATACTGCTAAACATAAAGTTTTATCCCAAACATAACATAAAAAAATAAAGGTCTTTGAAATAAGAATGATCATAGTAAAATTGTCAAGTAGCGTTTACAGATTTAACTAGCAGTTAAATCAGTAAAATCAAAACCAATAATGTTACGAGAAACCATGCCCTGGCCCACACAAAACGCTGCCCACACTGAATATAGACCTTGAGATCTACAGTTTTTGATCTATTGATTCATGTCATATTTCGAGTTTCATTTTGTATGAAAAAAAAAAAAACATAAACACAAAAAAAAAAAATTTGCTAGTTTTACTTTTTTATCTTAGTAAGTAGTAGGAAACCTGTAATCTAGTACCATAATGCGAAATTTATATAGATTAAGCCTTTAATCGTAACAAGTGACGTTCCTTTCACGTCAAATTGAATAAAGCTAACATAAACATAAGCTCTGAAGCCTAATAGAAATATAAGATTTGTTGCGTACAACGTACAAACCTAAACATACCATAGCCTGTACAATTAATCGCTATATAAATCTGATCTAAGCATTCATATATGCCATAACTTCGCGCCACATTTGAATCAACAGTATGAAGCATTTACCTAACACTTTATGAGGTATCAAAAAAACAGAGTAACCTTTAGCTCGTCACTTTTTTCTAAATCATATTGTCTCTAACAATAGATCACTAATTTCTGCTAACAGTTAACATCGTAATAGATTTCAAACCAAAAAAATATAATAAATAATAGCGTCATTTTGGGTGCACTAATCAACGTCTCCTATCTCGATCTAAAAATCATAGATAATCTACGAAATATCGCGATCACAACCGGCCTGCAGTAGGCACACTCACAAACTCAAGCATGTGTTAATGTAAATAATATTCCCACCTTCTACAGCGGAGTAGTGTTAGAGATATGTGGAAATATACCCCCCCTGTGACATTGGAGGGAGTCACAACCTGTTTTCATAATAGCGGCGGTTGCGCTATCACCTTTGGGTATCTTTTCTATTCTTCTCTAAGGTGAAGTTATGTATGTGAAATACTTTAGTGTTTAAGAATTAGTCTTCTAGTGCTGTTATTATTTCGTATGGAAAGTAAGTGGTGTTGTCTTTTCGGACGGCTGCCCTGTGTGGTCACATCGTTGTTGACTGAGTTTATAAGATATTTATTGTACTCTAAGTTGACCTGTTGAAATTAACACTGATTTGTTAAGAGAAATAATAGTTTTGGGTTAAAGAATGTGGTGATGTATAGATCATCATGTATGGAATACCTGTATCGATATGAACACTAATTTGTTACGTTAGTAAGTGTTAGGAACGCATATTCGTGACTGGCCTAAGTTAAAGAGTTTGAATTAGTATAATAAAGAACTTATTTTTGTGTAGTACGTATTGTTTATAGTTCTGCGGCACACCATGGTACGCGATATGAGATTTGTTCACCCTTAGATAGTCTTAACGTATTCATTATTCAGATAAAGCTCGACAATAGAATGTATTCAATATATACTATCCGGAGCAGATGACGATTGAGCGACATCTTGGGAAGATGAAGCCGGATAGTGTCCGAGATTGCAAGTAGTTCAGGAGGGATAGCGTCGGGTAATCTTACTCGATAGATTGGTCACTGTACGGCTTTACGGCTGCATGGTCTACCTTTCGACCTTCAATATTATTGAAGCATTTATCAGGGTTATTGTCTCATGAGCGGATACATATTTGAATGTATTTAGAAAAAACTATTTTTGTTGAGAAATAATCTGAGGTGTTAATTGAGTGATAAAACTTTGCGCGCATTGTTAGCTACCATTTTAACCCTTATGGATAATTAAAGTGTTTGGATAAAACTTTGTATTGTTTGCGCGAGGGCTATATTTGCAGTGAGGTGTATATATTGCAGGTAATGTTAATTCCATACGCTAGGTAATTTAGTTTGCATTTGCTACATTATAATGCTTAGTTGAGGGTAATATGAGGGACTTAGTGAATAAATGCTTTGTGTGAATATATTATATATTTACGGAGTTGTCTCTATTTAACTGTGTATGGATGTTAAGCCGCAATAAGTATGATTGAGCAAGGATTATGTACTCGTATGAAAAAGCGTACAGTAAAGGTTTAGCGCTATTGCATATATTGACAAAGGTAAAAACTATATTTTATGTGTTTACATTGTTATATCCAAAAATAGAAGTACTGTGTTAAGTAGAATGTAGGATATCTTTTGTAAATTCGATATAAAGCTTCAAGTATATTCTAAGTCGTGTAAGTTATGATAAGGCTGAAATGGTTGTGTTAGTTGTCTTTGTACATTATTTTCTTAGTTCAGTTACGCTATGTTAGCTATTGATGTTAAAATTGTATACTTAGATTATATCGTTGATCAGAAATAAATAATAGGACAAGCATGATACATTTGTTGCTAAATGTTATGTGTCAGTGTAAGATAAACTTTAAAATGTTTAGAAAATTGATTGAAAAAGTAAGAAATAGGTTGACTGTGTTTGCAGCAAGTGTTTAAGAGGTGTAAACTGCTGGGTTTACTGAAGTGCTTAAGTGTGGGGA
>JABUQX010080648.1:0-16173 GCA_015478945.1 Trachelipus rathkii
CTGTCATTGCTTTTAGTCTCCTTTTCACTATAAATAGCACATCACTATATACCCGCTTACGTTATAGCTAATAGGCTAATGTTGCTAATATTAACTGGTGAAGTGGTCAAGTTTGCGCAACAGATTCAAAAACTTAATAAGTACTGTTGTCTTTGTGTCTATCTATATTATCATGAATAACCTCTTCTCATGAATTATAATGTGTACTCTCTCTATCGTTATTATACTCATAGTTATTTACAGAACATTCAATATTAAACACTAACGGCAAAATTACTTTGTATATATCTTGCGTCGCTTACATAATAATATATGAGGTCTATTATAGATACGCAATTCAAAGAAAGTGAAATTAGATAAATATTCAGTCAGATTTATATTGCTAGTATATATATATATTGATATACGGGAGGTTTTCCTCATCTGTTACTGTATATAAGTGATAGCATGGGGGAGAATAGAGGTAATAAGTTATTAATAAATTATAAATTATTCTTATTTCTCATATTTGTAGAATCCATTTCCTATTGGATACCCTTATCGTATTTCACTACATTTTTATTCCATCCCTATTATCAATCGTAATTCATTATTTAAGAGTTAAAATTATGTATATTCATATATATACCAAAATGATTGATATTTAATAATAGGCATGAAGTGCCTTTTCTAAAACCGATTAATGTTTTTATATATATAATTACTAGCACATCAATGTTATTTACATAATGAGTATAAAATGTGAGGATGGGTATTTTTTTATATAGTGTTTACTCGCGAATAGGTAGTATCATACGTAATTATATAATATATACACTCAGTAATGACCTTAGTTATATTTCAGGGCTTTTTTTAAGGTTACACTATTAGATTTCACGGTGTGAATATTAAATCTTACAGTAACTTAAATAAGCATTTGGTGAATATAGTATTTTTTAATTGTAATCATCCAATTGTTTTATTGTTATTTCAGTTTTTTTTTTAATTACTAAATTATTTCAACAGTAGTATTTGAAAAATCACGTCATGGTAATCATATGTACGGAACTACATATAAAATATTTCATTTATATTTTAATTTTATTAAAAATGAATATTCTAAAGAAGCTTTATTAACGTTATGTTAAGAGAATCGTTTATTTATAATGTGTTATCGTTATTATTGTATTAGAAATATACGATCCATAATAAAAATAGTATTTGAGTAATCATCGGATTTAGATCTGCTTACAACTGTCTGGTTTTTTAGAATACATGCAACTGTATTGGAGACAATAACTCAGCATTTTATTCATTAAAAAAAATAAATAAAGACTCATTATGATTATAATTAATGCTCACATGTAATTTTAAAAGTGATAATATATAATTGATATTTGTGAGAATTACAAATATAATAATAATATAAACCATTACCTTATTCAAAATCTCTCCTTGTTTGGAAATTATCAAGTATTAACTTCGTGAATGTTATTTATATAATTTATTGCTTGTATATATTATATTGATATAGTATTTGCTCAGTATATAGGGTAGTACGTTCATGGGCAGGCTATTAATCCAGGCACTGACTACAATTCGTGGTGTGAGATATAGAGAATAATGTAGAGAGTGATTGATATAGGATAGTAAATTGTCACAGAGTCACTTATATCGGGGGTATATAGTATACTAAGTATGTATAGTAAATTATAGTACTTATTGTATGTCCTGACAGTGTAGAGTATCTTATATTATGTAGTGTATCATTTTTATGTGTATGTTGTTTAATTAGGATACCTAACTATATAAACATCGGTACCAACAACTGGGCCAACTAATTGATAACCTTATATTGTGTACAGTGTTACGTATTCTATATATATATACATATTATCAAAATAAAATAAATATTTGATAATTAGGTAATAAATATTCTTTATATATTAATTATTATTATTCAGCGTAAGGGGTAGAGGATAGTAACCGTGAATAGTATAAGAGTTCGTTGGTATAGATAGGTAATAATATAGGTTATATACCATATACGTCTGCATAAATTTTACTTAATTTAATTGACCTACAACCATTACTATTACAATTTTTTAAATAATTATATATGTCCTGTTCCTCATAATGTATGCACGATACAACACTATGATTATTTATTTATTTTATTATTCAGCTTATTGGATATACACTGATAAAAATAAGATACTGAGGTGTTAATAAATTCATCGTTCATGTAACATGACATCAGATCACAATCGGATAAATAATATATCTCATGTAGCCTTTCAAAAACTCCAATATAGTATACCGTGATCTTATCTATATATAAGGATATTTACAAATATGTCACAATTTTATTACCCTTAAAAATTGGAATATATATTAAACATTTATATGACTATAAATAATTACTATATTTATAATAATTTTAAGTGTATGAAATTTTGATCATTTAATATTTATCATATATAATAATAGTGTAAGAAATAGATGCATATATATATACATAATGAAGTTGAATTGAATAATGATATAATTGCGAGTATTATCTTTATTTAATTACTTAATGGTTATTCTATTTTAACAAATTTAGTAGATTTTTTAATTAATTTGAAATTGCATCGACTCGTATCTATTATTAGGTAGTTTATTGTTATTAGTTTATATATAACACTCAATTGTCTTGTAGTAAAAACGTTTTATATAATTATTGTACAATTATTTTTTCTTTTAAAATATTAGTATAGTAATTTACGATTTATCAAAGTTAATGATATAATAATAATGAATATATATATATATTTATTATATAAAAATATTCATTTATACGTAATAAATATATAATATAAAATTATTTAAATAGTTATAAGATTTTAATGTAAACTAATAATTAAATTTAACTATATTTATTATAATCATCAACTAATAATTTTTTATCAAATTCTATGATGGCACATAATTTACGCACAGCTCTTTTAGCTCGTGGCAGCATTAACCTGCAAATTTTGACAGATCATTTTGTGTGGCTCCGAATCTCGCTCTCAGGCTCGTGCTGGTAGGTGATGGCGCCGGGCGGGAATCAACAAATTTTTGTAAAACAAGATCCAGCTGATACACCGCATACCACATCCGCGCTTTCCCTGCGGATGTTGCGCGCGAATGTTTATATGTTCGATAGTTTGTTATACGTTTAGTAGTCTATTACATAAATCCATATACTTGATGTACTGATGGATAGATCTATGAATAATTTGATAAGATTATAGATAATAACACGTTAGAGAAATTGAAGATGTGAAAGAGAATTCATTTATGTCAGATGATATATATGATAACGGTTCTTTTTCATGATATATCTGGAGACGCTTCGGAATTTAAATGTTAACACACTTGTAATATACAATATACACTATTCAATGCAGCATACAATATTCAGAAAACCGTAGGAATGTGTGTATCCAGGTACCTGCAGTGAAAAGTAGTGTAATGTCGAACCAGCTCTCCAAGAATAATCTCTTCTTTATTGTATGGGCATTGTTTACGTTCCTACGGTCTGTATATAATTACCAAAGTTATATATTTTTAATGTCATGCATGCAATGACATCAAGATATTTCATCGACATGTGTGCTACTATATATATGGCACTCTATTGGATAAAACATTTTTGAACACGGAATCAGACGATAAAAAAATAACAGCGTCGATATATCATGGTTTTGTGTGTACTTCCGGATTGGTAAATACATGCTTAATCTCAACACACATATAAAAGAATGTCATTTGTATTGAAACCACTTCTTGTGCATATAAATATTGTTGATACGATTTTTTAAATATTGAATTGAAAATTATGTAATAAAAACTATAGCATAATTATGATAAAAATACCGAATTCTAGAATTCTTCGTTGGAAAATCGAATAGACATTACATACGCGTCAGATGTTTAAAGCTTCATCCGGCACATATAAAGGTGCTTAAATTTTTTCTAAACTCAAAATTTTTATAGAAAGTGTAATTAATCACGAATCTCTAATTGGGTTTGCCCAGTGTTGACAGTTTGTTAATTTAGACACATATACCTAACCTATAAATGTAGGATAAAGAAAGAAATCTATTCAGATCTACCTTAACATCATTTCCTAAACCTAGTATATCATGTTAACGGATTGAACAGTGGGATAGAATAATTTAACCTTACACAGTATCAGCTATTGTTGAACGAAACACACGCTTTTACAAAAGATGTTAGTGGCAATGATTGTAAGACACCTATCACCAGAACAAACGATTATAAGTTACAGACATATATTTCTTTGTTGATTCCCAAACTAGTTGGTGAAAGGTTAATAGAGCGAAGTCATAACCAGTAAGCTAAGTGTAGAGACTTGACAGAGAAATAACTGTGCCATGTCTAAACTCTAAATGTCCAAATAGTGAGAAATATGGTATTTAGCAATTGCTAGCTTATAATTATTAAAATTTTTAAATGAATGGATATGAATATTAAGTAACTCTCAGAGAGAAGGCTAGAGAAGAAAATTATAGAGTGAATTTTCACAAGCGCGCAATACCTTCACATGTAATTTGTAATTTTCAATACATAGGTGCAAAAAGTAATATATAAGTACCATTAAGATGAGAAAGAATCATTTTCTCAAAATAAGAGCGCGAGTGAGGGATTGTAGAAAAGGTATGGATGGAGGAGTGGCACGATTTAAGTTTGGGTCCTCGTCCCCGCCCACCCTGATAACCAATTAATCTATTAGATCTTGTGGCTAAAAACTCGAATAATATATATATATATATATTATATATAAATATATATATATATATATATATATATATATATATTTATATATATATATAATAGTATATATATATATATATATATATATAATATATATTATATTATATATATATTAATTATACATATATATATATTCAACATCCGCATCCGCATCGCTCGCGGATGCGAAAAAAAGAAATGGAACATCAGACTGCATTCCGTGAATAATTATACAAAGTTATTAGTTCTCCCGCAATAACCATAAAGTAGTACATTGTGATGTTTAATAGCAACTCTACAGAATCCATACATGAACTACATTGGCTAAAAAGAATAATCAACTTTATGTCTCATTACATATTCATAACGACGACATACAAGAAATTACATTACAACAATTTTTCTTTTTTTTCTATTTGAATGTAATTAGGAGTATCTCCTATCGAAGACGCATTTCTTTGTTTTTTCATCGCCATATTACTCATCAATTCGAGACTCTTCAAATCTTAATAGAAAAATTATAGCTTTATCGTATCAATATTCATCAATTCTTTACTCCAAATGCCTGAACATGTTAACAAATCATAAGATTTCATAAGCAAAAATATAAATATTTAAGATTATTTTAAATTTAATAAAATATCTAACACATCTCACGTTTATAGATGATATAAATAATATAATTATCATATAATTCAATTAAATAATAGTACTATTAAATTGATATAATAAACTCATTATTAAATATTGTGAAATAATTATATTCATATTGACTGTTATATTACAGATATTAATTAAAATTAATACATAATAAATAATACATCTAATAAATAATAATCGTTTAATTTAAGTTTGAAAAATATTAAAGCAAAAGTATTAATAATAATTGAAATTGCATAATAAATTAACTACTAGATAATTAAAAATTTTATAATAATAAAGAACTAGTAATAAAGTATAGAAAGAAAATATAAATATATCAAATAATAAATTGAAGTACTAAACGAATTAATGGTTAATGTATGCAAATAATAAGATCCAAAAACGGTCTAATAATAATAACACGTTTTAACACAAAGATGAAATAAATATTGAAAAAAAGAAGGAATAATAGAAAATAAGAGAAATAAGATAAGTATAATAATTAAGATATATAAATGACATAATATCTATTTCTCGTCTTTCAGAATTATTAAATGTAAAATAATTTAAAATATGTAATAGAATGACTCAATATATATATAATAATGAGAATAACTAAGAAGAAAGTGATTAAAATTGATAATAAAAATAATTATATAAAGTAATTAGAGAAATAATAATTAATAATAATAATAATAATGTCGGATATAATAATAATAATAATAGAGATGAAGAGCCGAAAAGGACGGTTGAAAATTTTAATTTCACTCTTGGTTTTATTGTTTCCAATATATAAAGATTAATGTAGATAATTAATTTATTTACAAAGGATTAATAGTAAAATAAAAATAAAAAGATATAATAATAAAATAATAATGTTAAATGTGAATAATAATGAATAAATTAATAAATGAAATAATATGAAGTGATATATATATAATATATGAAGTAAAAATATTAATTATATAAGTATAATAATATATAATAATAATAATCATTAATAATATTATGGAAGAATATTAAGTATAAATAAAATAATAATAATATAACATAGATAATTTATATAATTAATGACAATATAATTAATAAGCTCGAAGGAAAGTAGTAATAATAGTAATATAGATGAAGATTAAGGTTTTAAAAATTTGTCACCCGTTATCTGTTTAAAGGATTGATATCTTTAAAATTATGATGAGAAAAATTATGTATAAAATAAGCTATAATTATATTAGCTAATAATGTAATTAAATAAATAAATAATATAAACTCAATAGGCTAATAAAATACCTGTTTGTTTTTGCTGTTAAAACAGTTGTCTATTAATTCAAATGAGATTAATAAATGCTACTAAAATGAAAAATGAAATTAAAAATATGATGGATGGTTAATTAAGAATTAAATAATAGAATCATATTTCAGTAAGTATGTTCACTTTGATTAAAAAGCAAATGAAATGATAAGTTTATGCAATAAATGTAAAAACAAAAAATTAATAATTGATAATAATAAAGAATATACTAAATAACAAATTTGTAAAATATAATATGTAAAACTATTATAATAAATTATCTACTGAGATTGAAGGCATACATAATAAAAGAAAGTAAGGTTAGGAACGATAGATAATAATAATGAGATAATAATTGAAGTGTACATAAATGAGATAATCCCAGTTAGTTGTACTAAGCATTATAACTATAATAATAAGCAAATAATAAATAATAAATAATAAATAGATAATAGATAATAGATAAATAGCTTTATATATAGTATAATAATTAATTGTTATAATAACAATGCTCTTTGTGAACTAGCACTTAAAATAAATATGTTGGTGAGATTGAAGAATAAAATAATATAAAATAATAAAAATAAGATAAATAAATGACTCATGTAAAAAAAATAAATTAAGTTAAGATAATAAAAGAAAATGGAAACTACATATTAATAATGGCAATAATCAAATAATAAATGATAAGATAAATAATAAAATAATAAATATAAATTGCGAGAAAGATATAAATAATTATTTATTAAACAAGAAACACATATTATTATAATAGACCTACATCCTTGGCACCCAAACATAAAAACGACTTAAGCATATGCTTAAAATAATCTGAGTAAGTATATAATTAGAATTACACAATTCTAATAACAAAATTTTATATAAAATGAACCCCCTAATTATTAATTTTGGGGAGAATTTGATTAAATAATCAATCATAATTAATAGTAATAAAATAATAAGTAATAATAATCACTAAATACAATAAATTGGATAATAAATGGATAATAAATAATAAATAGTGATGAAGAGTATAATAATAATAATTTTATAGGAACAAAAACTAATCACAATTATTAATAGAATAATAATAAATAATAAGTAAATAGAAAATAAATAAATAATGCCATGCATATAAAAATACATAATAAATAATATAAATATAAATATTAATCAAATAATAAATATAGATAATATATAAATAATATATATCAGTATTGATAATATAATAACTAAGAAGTAATTATAATCGATAAATCTTACATATAATTATAAATAGAACGATAACAGGTGTAAAATACCGATGAACAATAATAAAAGACAGGAGTAGAAAATATAATCTACGCGCAGTAACTGTGGATATAAAATAATGATACACGATTGAATGTAATAAAATTAAATAACATATATAATATATAATGTACTATTAAATAATAATAATAATTTGAAAATGAATAATTAATTGGAATATAATTAAAATAAATATAATAAATAATAAAACGTAATAAATTAGAAGTAATAATAACTAAAAAATAAGATAATGTAATTATTAAAATAAAAATAAGGGAATTCTTCTCTATGAATACAATATATAATAATATCACCATATATAATAATAATAAAATAATAATAAGTGGAAATAATAATCCAATAGACAAATTATAATAATACTCATATGATATAATATAATAATAATAATGGATTAATATACAAATAAATAGTAAATAGATAATAATAATTGATAATGAGTATAATATATAAAAAATAATATAAATAATAAAATGATTAAAAATAAGTAATAATAATAAAGTAAATAATAAACTCATATAAAATAATAATAATTTTGGTAAATAATCATATAAACATAATATAATAATATATAATAAATAATAATAATAAATAATATAATAAAGTATTGCAAGAGAGTCTAAATTACATCCCAGTAATTTGGTTAAAGCTGTGAAATATGAAGCAGCTGTAGAGTGAATAGGAATAAATGAAGATAATGATAATGATAAGTGATTAATAATGATAATAATAATAATAATATTAATATTAAAAGAATAATTAATAATAATGAAGGTCATAATAATAGAGTTGTTAATATATAGAAATTATTCACATTGGAGAATGAAAGTTAGGTTTAAGTATGGATGGAATAAAGGAATAATGACAGTATTGGAGAGAAGTATATAAGAATAATGTGATATAAGAATACATATTAACTAATAATAAATGACAATCCATAAAATAATAAATCAAAATACTAACTTTAAATTACAGATAATACATAATATGATAATAGATAAAAATTATATTCTATAAATTAAAATCTACCAAAATAATAAATAATCCATTGTAATGAGTTGGAGATGTATTGAACATTGGCAGATAACTAAATAATTATGAAGATAGATTATGTAGTGATAGAGAGTGGAAATAATATAGATTTATGCTAATATGATTAAGTAATTAATAATAATATATAAATATAGTTTAAAATAGTAGACTTGAATTTAAATGATAAATTATTGTCAAGTATTAACAACCCTTTAAATAGCATTCCTTTATTTATGATATAATAATGAAATCAATAAATAATAATTACTAGCATTATAATAATCAATAATAGATGATAATTAACTACATAAAAAGAATTTTAACTTTATCTATTTGTATGTATAAAGATAATAAATAGAATAAGAATAAATAAATGATAATAATAATCTAGTAATGAACAAATATATATTAAAAGTAGTAATAATGTAATAAATGAATATTTAAATTAATAATAAATACCATAATTGAAAAATGGATTAATATGATATGGATAATACTATACATTTATTAATAATGAATCTATTATCATATAAAAGAATATATAAAATATAAGTGAAACTAAATAAAATCAATTAATTATATGTGAATGAAATCAAATAATTCTTATGATCAGCATCAATACAGACATACTATAATTAGATCATTAATATATATGCAAATAACATTTAATATAAAGCAGGTAATAATAACAAAAAAGAATTTTGTTTAATAATTTACTACTTCAGAAATAAATTATATAAATTGAAGTAATAAACATGATGTGACCAAATAATGAGAAGTATAAAGAAAAAAATAAATTTGTGTAATTATGTGTAATTGTGCTAACCATATATTAAAACTTTCGGCGGACGACACTGCTATAGAAATGTTATCGGTATCCTGAGGTGGAGTGTAAGGCAAATTAAGAATAGTAGGTTGTTTTATGGACGCTATCTATTAAACCATATTGATGCAGTTTTTGAAGTGTGAAGAATCATCAGTTTTTAGAAGAAAAAAATGCAGTGGAGAGAATCATGAGAGTCATTGGAAGAAAATTTAGCAACACCATAGGAATAGATCAGCCACTTCCACTCAATCTCGTTTGTGACGAACTAATGTATACACTAATCACGGTGGAACTAAACCGCTACGGAGCCTGCAATAAGAACCTAAATTTGTGTTGGTTTAATTTTGTTAAGGTAACCATTCGCACTTAAGATGTAAAGATTTTGAACAGCATCACATAACAGGCAGAGCATATATATATATAATATATATAAGGTTGACGAAAGAAGAGGAATAAGTAGAGAAATAGAGAAAGTGATAGATATATATTACTCGAATTATATGTACGTCGTAGTGAGACTCAGGATAATCTAAATCATGGTATATGAAACTAATAAAATGATTGAGATATATAAACGGGAAGGATAGATTAGATACTTAGTATTAAAAGGTAACTCAAGGAAGCATGATAAGTGAATATAAAAAATGAAGTGGAGGTGATTAACATATTATAATATATAGTAGCAATACATAAGAGAATAGTAGTATTCATATACAAGAATAGTATATTAATACACTATGAGGAGATGGCTATAGAAAGATATATATATATGAGTAGTTAACCCTTGGCGTACTAGCGAGGCCGAAACATATAGTTATATATATATGTGATATATATATATAGTGATATTATATATATATATATAATATACAGTATATATGAGGTTAATATATATGTATATATAGAACTTGGGAGTAGTAGTAGTAATAATATGATAGTATTATAGGAGTATATGATGATATAGAGGAGTACTATAGCTTGAGACATGGTTTGTGAGCGAATAGAGGGATATTTTATCTAGTTTCTCTAATTTTTTTGGCAAAATCATTATGACGGCCACAAGGGTGTCAAATGTGCTATTGTGATTGAAAAACCGTGCTTGCACAAGCTTCAGAATTGAATTGACATCGTCACACGTAAAAGCAGAGGGGCTCCTGAGACATATACCTGAAAATTCTAAAGTTATTAGTAAAGCAACAAAAAATATTTTCAGTACCCGTATAGCTGGTTCACCGTAGTGTTATATTAAGCAGTTGCTTCCTAGGATAGCACTTCATTGTATAGCTTTCAATTTGTCTTTAATAAGATTATGAACACTTTTCCTGTGGTAAATAAGGTATTACTTAAAATTAATTGTTCTGGCATATCTGTGTAGTAATACTAAATAAATAAATGTTTATATTATATAACCTATCTATGGTGGCGTAATACATAAACAAATAACGAATAAACTAATATATTTGATAGTAAAAGGGCTCAGTTATAGCGGCGGGCGCCGGTACCCGGGTATATATGAAGAGGTATAGATCGGCCGCGTAGTATACTATTCTGTTTTTATATTCACTATCTCTTACAGTAATTAGGGTATTTTGTAGTGGCGCTAGCTATGGAATATATGGAGAAATGCGTATATATACTATATATATAGTAATCCATTATAACTCTGTAAAAATTTTAGTTATGACTACCGGCCCAGGCTTAGGTTGTTCTATGAATATATATATATAAGAGCGCGATATATTGGAGTGAGTACTATTATAGTTAGTAGGTTGATACTATGACATAATATATTTATGACTAGTACTAGTAGATATAGCCGTGCGGTGTACTATATGCGGCTTAGAGTACATAAAAGACTATGGGAGCGCGGTAGCGGCATTATGATAATACCGTGACTATGTTGGACGCAGATGAGGCGCTCACATACTAGTTGATTAGCCAGGATAGGAGGGAGTAAGTAGCCTTGAGGGTAATAATATATGTGTGGAGACGAGGGAAAGATTGTATAGGATGAATAACATTTCTTATATTTGTAAAATTAGTCGATAGAAAGGAACTATAAATCCTGGATAATGTCAGAGTTAATGGTAATAATGGATAAAAGTATAAATAGCCATATTAATAATAATAGAATAATAAGTAATAAATACTAATAAATAAATAGAATTGGGAAAGGTTCAGCTAAGAAGCCCAAATAGGCTTACGAGTGTTCCGCTCTTCAGATTTCTTATTTTTCTTCTTGGATTGAGGTTGAAAGACGTGTTTGTGTACCCTATCTGTGTTTTCATTATTCATTTATTATAAGGAAAAATTTATTTTGTTCTAGTTCGTTTAAAGAAGTCATGGCTTCTACATCATCAACAATTCGTATAAGGAAAAGAACTCAAATTTACCTAATTGGTCATGTCTCACAACAAATAACAGGCAGTAAGTAACCATCTATTCATCAAGTGTTGAAGTGTTTATTTTACAACCTGGGCGTAGTTGGTTTAGACATAAGAGATGCCGCAAGACTCACTTAACCCTATGTACTCTTAATTAAAACATTTTTTTCAAATTTTCAGAATCTTATGTCTTGTAAAACAATTTTTTCAAAACTCTAAGAACTGTATTTTGAGAAGTATTAATTTTATCAATTGGCACAAATATATTTGTGACCTTTACCCTTCAAAAGCACATACTGACTGTCAAAACATTTTAAGTAGCCCTAAGTACTATATTTGTAATATTTTAGGAAATATTTTGTGGGGCAAATGTGGCCACCACATGTGGGGCAAATATAGCCATGTTTGGTAATGGGGTTGCTATGTAAATACAATCATTCTTGTATAATTTTGATTTTAATAGATCTCAAAAATGTAGTTTAAGGTATTATCAAACTTTTGCCATTACAAATCTGTATCAAATGTAAAAATTTTTTTTACATCTGTACTGCTACATAGCTATGTTACAATAAACTTATACAAATTCAACTTTTGCTGTTTTTTGTCAGGAAAATGGTCCGAAGTATGGTTTCCCATTGAATTTGGTACTGCCTAGAAACCTCCCGCATAGATTTGCCATCTTGGATGTCCAGCAAAGCCCTAACCATGTCATCTTCATTGTAATTGAGGATAGAATTGCTCTTCTTCTTGCAATTACAAGAAGAGCAATTTCAACCTCAATTACAACGATGATGATGTGGTTAGTTAGGGCTTTGTTGCATATCTAAGATGGCAAATCTATACAGCAGGTTGCAAGGCAGTACCAAATTCCAAGGGCAACCATCCAAAGTAGATTGAAAGGTAGGTTGGAAACCCCTAGAAAAATTGAAAGAAGCCTGCTCTCCCTAGAAATGAGGAGATGGACCTCGTTCTAAATCTTGCAACACTGGGCAATTATGGTTTGGCATTTGACTTACAGCAATTGCAAGATTTTGACAAATACTACCTTGATAATGCAGGTATTTATGATGCTGTATTTACAGACAATAAACTGGGAATTGAGTGGGTGAGAGGCTTTGTAAAGAAGCAAGAAGAAATTTGACAAAACGTATGTGTTAAAATATCATTAGAAAAAGAGCAGCTGTAAGTAATTAGGTGGTTCAGATCACTCTAAAGAATGTTCCACAACAAAATACCATGAATTATGATGAAACTGATGATCAAAAAGGGAAAATACAAATATTTAGGAGAGGTGCAAAGAATGCTGAAAGAATTTTAAATACATTGAAGAGTACCATGTCTATTATGTATGCATTAACAGCAACAGGAAGATACCTTGCCCCCTATGTTATCTACAGGTTCGAAAGAATGCAGGATTCATATGTGTTGGGTGATTCAGTAGATACCCAATATGGGAGAACATCCACTGGGTGGTTTGACTCAGACTCATTCTACGACTGGTTCAAGTCAGCTTATCTACACTATGTTACGTCTCTACCTAAGGGAGAACCTTAGGTATTGATAGGAGATAATCTCCCTTCCCATATTAGTATTAAAATCATAAAGGAATGCACTGAAAACAATGTTCGAATGTGCTTCCTTCCCCCAAATTCCATCCATCTTTTATAGCCATTAGATGTGGTAGTGTTTGCCATTTTAAAGAAAGAGTGGAATAATGTGCTAAGTGGAAGTTTGGTGAGGGAAAACATTACACTGTTTTGCCCAAAAAAATACTCCCTTACCTTCTTCTGGAATTAATGGAAAGCATGGATGATAAGTGGAAGCTCCTTGCTTCAGCTGGCTTTAAAACTTATGGTGTATTTCCTTTCAAGCCTGAAGCAGCCCTTGAAAAAGTCTGAAAAATACCCCAACAGCCCATATCTAGTAAGTTCAGCAATAATTTCATACCTTCAAGACCAAAGACAAAGCAATGCTCTTGTAAAAAGGAGAAGAGGTCGCTTTGTCAACTTGAAAGAAGGCTAAAGTCTTGAACTGACCAATCTTCTGGATGCATCTACTTCAACTCAGAAAACTGTAACAGAACCTCCCATAAAGAAATTATGTTTTGAAAGACAAAGAGAAACAGGTCAGTCAGTGGGTGCTAATGAAAATAGAGACAGTGACTCAGTGTCTTATAGTGTTAATAATGAAAAACCCAAAGAAGTGTACAATACCTGTGATTATGTATTAACTGAATACCTCCCAAATGTGTATCATATAGGTGAACTTATTGAAAAATTCAATAATGATTGGAGTATTCAGCATTATAGGAAAACTGAATAATCTGATAAATTAGGTAGGGAATATTTAAGTTTCAAGCTACTGGATGTCCCAGATATTCACCTCCCTAATGAGGATTCATTCGTTGCTAAGTGTCAGGTTGAAAAAGTTAAAACAACAATTTTAGGAAAAATATTTTTGGAGATAAAAATATTAGAGAGTTAAAGAGGTAAGGTAATTAACCTAAGGAGGACACACATTCAAATGATGCAGAGGAAGGTAGAGCAGTATTGCATTTTATAAAAATGTTTCTTTATTAGTGAATGTTTTTCTAAACTACTAATGATTGGTCCGAGTCTTGAAGAAGACGTAGGGTATCCATTTCAACTAATGTTTCAATCTTATCACACTTACAGCTCTTAGGGAATCTAAAATAATCATCACCATCAGATGCCCTACTACCTCTAAAGATATCATTTTGCTCATCATCAATAAAACTTTTCATTGCAAATATTAACAAATTTTTTATCATTTACTAATGTATAGACTATATTAACAATGAACGCCTAAATAAGCCCTGTTTATTATCGATTATTATAGATGGTTATAAAGTGTCACATCCAATGATACCTCATCTTTCTGTATGAGTTGTAAAAATATTACAGATTTATTTTAAATATTCTCTGACTGTAATGGGCATTCATTGCAATTTTTATATAATCATAATTCATAAATCATTACTAAAATCAAAAAAGTATCCTAATTATGATACTTATATTTCTTTGAAAGATCACGAATTTAGGTGTCAATCTTTCTGCAAAGAAAAATTAATAAAAAAGTTAGTAAGTGTAATAGTGGAATATTGTAGAAGGCCCACACATTTTGTAAGCCATGCTATTACAGTATGGAAGCGATAAAAAAATTTCTAAGTTTAAGTAAGCTTGCTTTTTTAAAAACTGAAGTATAAGCCTGAATTTTCTAGAAAGCCACCCTAAACAATTTTCTTAAACCAACCCCCAATCTAACTAATCCTTCCTGAACTTAGAAAATTTTGAACTTAGAAAATCTCCGGTCCTTTTAAAAACATAACGCCAGTTCACAGTATTACCTATGATATATATGATGATATATATATATAGCAGTGAAGAAGTATATATATATATATATATATACATATATATATATATATATATAGATATATAAAAAAATATATATTTGCTGGTAAGTATATATATATGTTGTTATATATGTTGTTATATATATACAGTTGACATATTTTATAAGACTCAAAATTTGTTCAAAATTTAAGTCCCCATTGGAGTTGATTCCCTGTTGCAATTTTCAAAAGCATAATTACCGAAGCTTGCCACTAAAAATTTTCTTTAAAAATTCAACAACTTAACTTTTCTAAACTTAGAAATTTCTTTTTGAACTTAGAAAATTTTTGGTCTAAAATATATAACTAGCTGTCCACAGTATTACCTATATATATATAGTATATATATATATATATATAGTTATGTATATATATATATATATATATATATATATATATATATATATATAGGTTGAAGTACGCACGAAAAATGCGTTGTTTCACGATAAATGCGAAACGTTAAACACCAATTAAAACTAATGGAAGTACAACATTG
>JABUQX010080649.1:0-20000 GCA_015478945.1 Trachelipus rathkii
TGCAACATCAATGGAAACCTTGATTTCGAATCCAAAAAAAATCATTTATATTCAAAAAAAATCAAAACAAAACTATACTATATCACCACAACAATCACCACAATATACAAACCAAAATCTCGTGCTTCATTTTCATTGCTGCATATATAACTGGATTTAGATTTTTATTAGTTAGATTAGTTAGACATTCTATAGATAAACCTAGTACTTAACGCCAGTTGGATTACAGAAGAGGGTAACTTATGCTAATAGGTAATTCTAATAGTATTGTAACGTATAACTTTAGTAGTAAAATTTGTTTTAAGTGTTAATAACACTAGTAACTTTGGGTATATTAATTCATCAAGAATGTATTATCCATAATCGGAGGTTTTAAGCCAGGAAGTCTAAAAAATGTGCACCATTACAAAAAGCACGAAATTATCAAGAGGCAAATTAAAAGCTTAATTATCGGTATGATACAATATTTCTAAAGTTTTAAAATCCATTCTTATGTTAACATTTTCTTCACAACAACAAACAGTGTTAATAAATGCCACAAAAAGTAGATAAATATTATAATATTAAATATATATATGATATATAATATATATATAATAAAATATATAATATAGTATTTAATATAATATATATTATATTATGAAACATATTTAATAATATATATTATAAAATAATAATATAAATGTGATATATAAACAAAATACATAATAACAAATATTAATATAAATATAAATTAAATTAGTAAATATAATATTTAATAATATAGAATTTCTGAAAATATTCAGCAATAAATATATATACGATCATATATAAATAAAAAGAATATTTTTTTTTAAGTTATATTTTATACTAAAATTATTAATATAAATAATAATTAATATATTAATAATATGATGTATATTAGTATTAATAATATAATAAGTATATATTATAATTATACACAATATAAAATAAACTAACAACCACCTTTCAAGATAACCATATATTAAAAAGAATCTGCGATATCAACTAAAATCTTCTTTCTCTCTTATATATATAAATATATATATAAAATAACAATAATAACAATATATATATAATATAAAGGTATTAATAATAATAAGAGTATATAATGTAGATTTAATATATAGAAACATGTTTATCACATTAAGCTTTTTTAAAATTACTACTCTAAAACAATGCGATTAAAAATATCTGCATCAACTACCTCAACTGTTATTATATATATATAATTAATATATATAATAATTAAATTTATAATAATATATAAAAGTTATTATAGATAATTAATATATACTATATATATATAATATAAATATGGTGAAAGCCATTTCAAAATTTGGTGTTACTATTGTGTGTTTGTGTGGTGTTGGTGTGGGTGTGTGTGGTTGTTGTGTCGTGGTGGTGTGGTGTGGTGAGTATAATTGACCTACAATTCTCATGATCAAAAGGGGCGACAATTGAGGACATTACCAACATTAGAAGACTCCTAAATTCAACAAATAAGATTCTAACAGAACAATGAATATATATACCATTATAATAAATAAAATATAATATTAATAGTATAATATATATAATATATATATATAATATAAATATTATATATATATATAATAAGATTTAAATACTCATCCTCTACCACCTCACCATGGTAGGTATTCAAAAATAACCCTTAAGTAATCACCCTGCTGGACTAACCTGGCCCAGCAGAGTCAATCCCAGCAGGGAAAATTACTCAGAGATGTTTGTCAATATAAAATAAAATTATAGTTAAATATATATATATATATTATATAAATATTAATATATATTATAAATAATATAATTATAAGAGAGAGAGATGTTAATATTAGTAGATTAATGCTATTATTGTATTTACTAATTTATAAATTATAAATTTAATATAATTTCTGTGACACACACATCACAATCCCACTCACTACATATATACTAATATTATATATATATAATAAATATATATATAGTATATATATATAATAATATAATAATATAATTAATAAAATATAATATATATTATTATATTATATATAGAAAAAACAAAGCTTCTACCAAGCTGATACGAATCCTTAATTATCCCTACGACTTACCAACCATGCACTTCATGACGAACTATCTCATTTTCACTTTCAATTTCATTTTTATTATAATATATGTTATGAGATACAGTATTTTACGTAAATTTCATCGACCCAATTTTGCAAAATTATATTAAACATACATATACAAATATATACTAAAGAAAGCATTATGAACTTATTTATTATATAAAGTGCTTACCACTTAAAGAATTTAAATTAATAATTAAAAACAATGATTAAGACGTGGGAGTTAGAAAACTGAACAATAAAAATTAAATTACTTTAATCGGCCAAAAAAAAAACATCATTATTCTCGCATTTTCTTTCCAAAGATAATTAAGAATACACGAGCAAGAAGGAATTTAAAGAAAGACCCGAAATCGTTCTTCTCTTGCACCACTCAATTGCTCGGTTAATCTCACGGCTAAGCTATTCCAATGTGTCCTCTCCGTGAATAAATCAGGCCTTCGCACTGGTTTTACACGTTTAAACTTAATGATTCTCAGTAAAAAAGGCGACTTTGGCGCGCAAGTTTTACGCAAGCATAACGTAGACTAAAAAATTGTAATCAAATGTAAGGAATTTCCTCAATTAATATTCAGACATAAATTATTGAATTTATATCTTTTTAGCCTAAAATACAAAAATTATCAAAATCTTTTCCCAAATCACAGTAAACTGACAATCAAAATTTCATTATTTATCCTCTAAACTAATGCGACCATTCGAACAAGAGCTAAATGATGACGCTTCATAATATCGTAATGTAATCTTATATATATTAAAATATTTGTATCTATAAATATGTAATATATTATGAATATTACATATATTATATTTACTAATATATATATATTAGTATATAATAAATATATATATATCATATTTATATATATTTCTTACTAAATTAAATAGAATATACAAATAAATTATATATATCTTTCAATATAAATATATGTAAAAAACAATATGTAAAAATAATAAACTTATAGAAAATAGGACATATACCATATGTATAATTATATATATGGCTTTTCTGTAAAAAAGCAATACGTTAATTAAGTTTACTAAACGACATCTTATACGTTTTTATTCTTAGTAAGTAGCATACTTCCCTACATTATTTTCAATATGATTACTAAAAACTTATATTATGATAATTATAAGAATTTAAGTTAAGAATAAACAAAATATGTCTAATACACCCAAAATATTTTTTATTTTAAGCACAAAACCATATATAAAAAAATAAATAAAGCAAACAATACATAATTTAATAAATTGTCTTAAAATTAATATAAAATAAATTATTAAATTTTCGCGGAATTACAATTAACATGTTCACTATATATCATTTCAAAACACGGAGTGACATTTACAAAAGTTACGAGTTGCGTTCGCTTAAGTTTGAACATCATGAACATCAGAGACATCAGTGACAAAAGGCATGAACATCGAATACATCATGGACATCAGAAACACCATCACATTCTTAATATTTTATTTACTAAATTCTTATATGAGCTTCGAGCTCTAATATCATTCGTCTATTATAAGGGGTTTCATTGGACATATTCATATTAAATATTTAGTGGACAAAATAGTCACGTCAAACAGGTCGAGGTCCCAGTTATAACGTTTGATTAACTATACAAATTAATCAATTTCTGTCATGTTCTAACCTATTCATTACCTACATTTGAAATTCGGTCTCATACTGCTAAAGACCGGAAAATATCACGTCAGGACTTGTCTAGTAACCATATTAACTGTGTAATGAAGTTCCGTCTCACTTGCTAATGTTGCTGAAGCGTCGTTTGAAGGGTCTCTTTCCGGTTCATCAATTATAAATGAAGGAGAGTGTTTATCTTGATACTCCTCACTTTAAAATGATGTTTGTAGTTTCCTCAGCTTCTCCGAATCTTTATTATTTCTCCAGAATTCCTCATCCTTTGTATGTTTGGGATACGAATTTTTTTTTTTTTTGATGGACTTTAATTTAACACTCTTATATTTATTCTTAGTATGTTAGAATCTAACATCACTTTTTCATATGCATTAGTACAAAAAATCCTTAATTAATAACATTGAATAACATAAAAATCTACATTTTTAAAGATGTTACACATTTTACATATAAATTTAATACATAAAAATCGAAAATATAAAAAAAACATATTACTTATTAACTATCTATTATAATTTATAATTATATTAAAATTAAATAATTAAAAAAAGAAAACATAAAAAAATTAAAAATAAAAATACAAATCATATTATCAATTATATAAAATATTAAATCTTCGCGCTAACATTGCAATCGCCACATTATTTCATCTAATATATATAAATATTATGATAATTAATTATTACAAATTAGTCAAATAATATATATAGAAGTAATAAAATAAGATCATATGTTTCCGTATTATAATATATCTTAATTTAAAAATAAATATATAAGTAAAATACTAATTAGTATATATTAGATATAGATAGTAGATACGTATAAAATACTTATGGTAAAAAGATAAATACTACGTATAATACCTTAATATATATATAAAATATAAATTATATATAATATATTTTCACGCCCAAGATCTCCCACAACCATCAAACGTGATACCCACGCAATCAATTAACAACTACGCACCATGACTATACTATAGTCCACATATAACACCAGAACCTAAAAACTACCCTACCACAAAACCTGACACCAATACAATACACCACCAATTCAAACACTAACTAAAAACAGAATTCCGCCGTCATCAAACAAATCAGCAATATCTAATCATCCACCTATCTCCCACCCATCGTGCCACTCCTCCCAAGGCACTATAACAAACATCCATACCCTCAACAAAACTCCCAAATTCCTCTTAGTAATAAAGAGTAACACTATCATACTCACTCTTACAAAACCACCACAAACAACATAAATATCAATCTGCAATACAAAAAAACGATATACATATTAAACACCACGCTGCCACATACCACAACCACGAAAGTAGCAGAATCACCACCATAACAACAATACATTCGTTCCGAATTAAACACCTCTCCAACTTAGCAGCCACACTCACTAAAAATCAAACAAAAAACCCAACACCCCAGCCTATTATATATCACAACTAGGTGCCACATAACTATCACCACAACATCACCTACAGGAAGAAACACTAAAACTACCCAAGCACACCATACTCTGAAACACAATATCTCTACTCAACTTTACAAAACTCAAACACCCAACACCCCATTAGTCACAATCCCCTCTGATATCCCATCCACCAAAGCTCAACAGATCCTACTCTCCCCAACCACTCTGACTATATCCATCAATAAGTCCAGAACACATTCTCACCTCTACAACCAAACTATTACTACATCAAAACACAAATCCCTACACACACTTACCAGAAACTACTTAAGACCAGAACCATCAAACAACATTTCATAAAGCAATAGAAAGCTCAAATTTAAATACAACCATAATCTTACAATATACAAACCCACAAATTTAATCAACCAAACCATCACAAATATCTGTCAAAAATCTCATACCAGTCCCGACACATCTCGCTTTTTCTTCTCTTCAATCAACTCTCAAACCCAGACCACACTAACATATTCTATTAACCCTGGGAAAAAATCCTGAAAGCCGTATGCGTTCGCATAGTTGAAATATTACCCGCTGATATGGCCCCGCCCATATAGGTCAGGATTGAGGAATTGATATATACTATATTATAATATATTATAATATATTATATATAATATAATATATATTTTCTCAATAAGAAAAGAATTAAATACTCAAAGTAGAATGATTATAATATTAATTAATGTTATTATATACTTATATTATATATATCTATATTAATATAAAAATAATACTCTAGAATATATAACCTATATAGATTAATATATTTATATAATAATATAAACACTAAAAAAAACAAATACTTAAGAACAAACAAAGTAATTTTAAATAATAGTATTCAAATTACAATCTTATGAATAAAAACAAATATGAACCAATAATGTAAATAAAGATTACTAATATTGTAATTTTCTTTTAAAATTCCTATATAATATATAATACCAAAAATAGAAAAAAATGAAGAAAGTAAAGAAAAAAACAAAGAATCAACCATACATATAAAGAATATCGATAATTAGATTCAACCAAAAATACAGTAAACAATTACCCATAATATCAATAAATAAGCCCATGAATTCAACCATCTTCGCCAATGAAAGAAAGTCCAAAAAAATTCTAAGATAAATAGCGAAAAGATAAGGAAAGTTTTATTTGCATTTATCTATATAAATAAAGCATATAAAATATAAAAAACCATTCAATAAAAAAAAACGAACGGTAAAATATAAATATTTATTAAAAGTTCAAAAGCAACTGGTGAGTGTTAAAACTTCCTGATCCCCTCGTTAATATATATAGTGAAATTTATAACAAACATACTTTTTAAACTCTAACCTTCTTCTCTTCTTAACATTCTTGGATTCTCTACATTGAATGTATTAATTGTTTACGGAGAGCATCTAGACGAAAACTTCTCCGAAGTTAACGATCTCGCAAGAATGAATATTAAAGTGCGTCATCATGTAGAAATCATCCACATAATTTATTGTAAGATCATCAATTCAACAAAAAATGAAATCATCTTCGGCGTAAATTATGAAGAGCATCTCACGAAGATATGAAGATCATCTTCGCAAATTATTGAAGATCATCTCCTAACATATGAAATCGACTGCGCGAGATATGAAAGAATCGATTTCCCATCTAAAATTATGAATATTCCATCTCGCGAAGATCATTCCAACATCTGGCTCATAAACGATTTAATTCATACTCGCCGAAATTCCAAGAAGCTCTTAGCACGAATATTTCAGAACACTAGTCTCCGAAGATATTAAACATCTTCGCAAAGATATGAAATCGAAATCTCGCGAAAGATTCCATAAGATTCATCTTCAACGAAAATATGATGGAATCGATCTCCCGATAATTATGACATCACCTTCGCGAAATATGAAGTCGATCTCCGTAAAGGATTATGAAGATCATCTTCACGAAGATCATGAAGAGCCATCTTCATTAATAATATTAATACCTAAATAAAATAAAACTTACTTCAATAAATATTTAAAACATGCCATAGCAATTCTAATGGGTGTAAAAATAATAATTTAAACTATTAATGACCATATTTACAAAAGAAACGTCACACCATTTTTAACGCATTTACAAATCCACAAGGCTTATAAACTTAGAAATATTAAATTAACATTAAAAGATATAAAAAAAAAAAATTTGCAGTTTAATGATATAGAGATCTCTCGTTTCAAAATTTTTAAAACCAAAATCTCATACCAAAAGATAATAACCCAATTTATGTAAAATATAAAATAAATTAATAATTTTCTCTTATATATTTTCAGATTTTTCTTTTACAAATTTTAACTCCTTATCCAGATAAGACAGTGTATCTTCATCTTTTATAAATTCAAATTTAATGTGCGCGGGAAATGGAAAAACTGGTAAATGCAGAAAATCAATAGCATAAGGGGTAAATAATGATTTTAAAATAAGCCATTTCCTTCGGAAAACGTTTAAACAAAAATCCTCTTCCCTCGTCTCTTCCTCTCCTGCTCTTCCTTCCTCTCTCCTCTCCCCTCCCGATCTCCCTCTCTCTCTCTCCTCCTCTCTCCCCTATATATATATTATATAATAATTAAATAATATAATTTATATATATAAATACACGAAAATAAAATATATATACATTGTTAGTATATAATAATAAAAAAAGATGGATGAATCTCTGATTTCATCTATATAATAATATAATTATATTATTATACCCATAATAAATTTTTTTAGTTTATACAACCCACCACGCCCACAAGGAAGCGACACACGGTGAATAAACCAACTTCAGTGGTCCTGAGCTTTAATTATATCTATTCACAAGCGCTGAAACTGACTTTCAAAAATAAAATTTCTTTCAAGAAAATAGATATAAAGAAAATAAAAAGTTCCCCTTAATATATATACATTTTAAATAATGCAATAGACACAAAAAATTTATATTTTGAGATTCTTTCAGATCTTGATAAATCAAAAAAAATAGAATGATATTGAAGTGTGGGAATTCAGACAAGATAAGTAATAACTTTATCTCTATTGACCATTAGAATAGAAAAATACCCTACCGACTGCACCTAGGCTCAAAATTCAATGAAATCTACACGTATGTGTGGAGTATACGTTCCAATGACCTTCCAAGTATCACCTCTCTAAAACGTCTCTTAAGGGAAGACCCACCTCAAAAATGTTCCACTTATATCTGTTTCGTTCACTCTCTGATCACTCATCCACACTCTTGCCAAAAACACGTAACCCTGTCGACAAGCTACAAGATTAGTAATCAGTTATATCACCCTTGTCGAATGGTATCCAGGTACTCGACCGAACATCCTACGGAAATGGAGCCCATTCTGGTCTCTCCTCATTCGTTTTCCATACCCTCTATCTGGAGAAGAATCCAACATAGGAGCAATTGTTCTTCCAAAATTGAAGCAGCAGAACAAAATGCGACACGATCCATGTATTAGAAATAAATACTTAACGCCCTAAGCCCTGACAAATTAATAAATGATCTATAAGATCTTTTTTAAGATAAATATATATATAAATATAATATATAATAAATATGTATATACTATAATAATATATAGAATATATAAATAAAATAATATATTATATATATATAATATATTACCCAATATATATAATATAATAGAATATAATAAAAATAAAAATATAATATAGAATATATAAAATATAGTTATATATAGTTATAATATATACCACTATATCATAATAAAATATAATTAAGATATATTAAATAATAATAAGTAAAAGCGATATTTAATATTATTATTATAAATATTATAATATAAAAATATAATATACTATATATATATAACATAATAATATATATATAATATATAATAATAATATATATATTATTAGTAATATAATAAATATAATTTATATATTAAGTAGTATATATAATATAAATAATATATAAGTATAATATATTGCCATAAACACAATAAAAGAAATTATGTATATTCATTTGTATGTATACACACTTTATGTTTTATAAAAATATTACTGATAAATTATATACTTAGAAAATATATTTTTATTGATATATTATTGTGTAAAAAAATTAGAGTAAAATAAAATATTAGTCTAAGTTGACTAATTTTTAAAATTTAGTATGCAAACAGATAATGCCCTCTATAAGGTAGTTATAAATCCAAATAAACTTCTATGAAGAGCAACTTAAGGTCTTCTTGAAGAATTCAACCTATTTTTTTGTTCTTAGAAAAAAAATTTTTTATGCATGTCCTTTTCACACATTACTCCATTCGATAAATATAAATTAGATATTATTATTATCATATTAATATTTCTATAATATAATATATAATATATATATATAATATATATTATATATATATATTATATCCTAATAATTTATATATCTATATAATAATATATATAACTAAATATATTATATTATAGTAATATACTAGTGCATAGCGAATATATGATCAGCTTCGACATTAATCGAAATAAAAAAAAAAAAGAGATCTCTATAAGAATTTAATTTAATAAAATAAAATAGACCTTCCCAATCTCAGTACACACAAAGAATCATTATCATAGCACGTGATGGATTCATAATCTAATAAATTGAACCATTTCTTATGTGAAGAACTTCTCAAAGCAATAAAGAGAACTCAGCGGAACATTAACTCAAAGAGTACATGAAATTTAAATAATACTTCGTTTGTGTCAAATAAACATTATGATTTGCAGATACAATAAGAAACGAAGTTGAGAGATGTAAGCGTCGAAAATATCCAGCGCGTTAAGCGTTCATTCCGCTTATTAATTCAACATTACATGTGAAGTAACAATCACGTAGAAACTTTGATTAGCGCACATTTGCAACTATGCGTACTTCTATTTACTTTGTTCATACCGGGCGGTTTTACTCCTACATTTAAGAAGAAAAAATAAAAGATTCTCAGAACACAAAGGAGAAAACTCACTACGAATGGACAATAACAAGCCTCTGCTATGTACATCTAGATGAAATTTTAAAATTGATAAGTTTAGATTCCAATATTCTGCTTATAGTGAAAACGAACAAATCCATATGCTTATATGTCATTTCATGCCTTCAGATAAACTAAGACCCCTTTACTCGTCCAAAAGTGTGCTTCATTTGCTAAACCTGGGACCCTTTTACTCGTCAAAGGCTCTTGTTCATGATAAAAATGTGATGGTGATTTGAAAAAATGCTTAACAGAGACAAATCGACAAATATTATTCAAACATGGAATTTTTTGATAGTTCGCAATCATGAACTTCTGCTTCTTGAATGAAGAACAAAATGCCTCATTGAATATCCATTAAAAAATGAATAAAATAGTCTATATTTGCATTTATTCTTGATGAACTTATTAAACACATTCCGAGAGCAATTCCGTAAGCCATAACCATCGGCTTCGATAAAAATTATTCGTTTCATTAAGTAAAATTCACGAATGTTAAGAAAAATTATCCACAGAAGTCACATTGCATGCTTAAGATTTTAGCAATACCCACTGACCTCTGATCTCTCTCGTACTTATAATTGGTAAGAAAAAACATTACTTTTCAATATCTTAACAGCCACGAAATAGGTAAAGCTGTAAACAAACTCCAATGGAGGTTCACATAAGCTACAAAATATAAACGATTTTAGAGTAATTAGTAATAGTCAATTACTATTTTTCGTTTAAAGTATCAAAATATTCTTTATTTTATAACAAATAAAATTATTTCATTAGTGTACTTCAAGTTGCTATGATTTTTGTAGTTATTTTATATATTTTATAAAAAACTTATATTATTACTATAAATAATACAATACATATTTATTTAATATATATATATAATATATATAATAGTATAAAAGTATAAATATATAATATAATATAATAAAAATAGTAATAAGAATAAAAAGTATAAGTATAAGTAATATAAGATAAAAATACAGAGAGTTAGATATAGCGAAGAAGGTAATGTATTAATATCTGAAGAAAAAAACTAATTTAATGCTTAGGTTTAGTGTAGCTTAGATGAGAATCTAAATAAATATTGTAAACGAGTCGATATATATATTTAATATATGAATATGAAGTGAAAAAAATATATATTTAATGCGTAGTTATTGTATTTAGTAGGAATATAAATAATGTATTTAAATATCAGAAAATAATGTATTTAATATAAAAATTACTTATTTAAAACGAAATTAATAAATTTAATACTAAGAAAAAACTTATTTAATGTATTTAATAATAAAATAACTAGTAAAAAAGATAATAATATATTTATTTCAAGGATAAGGTATCTAAATGATTTAATGACAAATAAATAATGGATTTTATACGAAGATAGATAAATAGTATATTAATCAGAAGACATAATTTATTTATTTATACACAAAAATCAATTATTACATAAATTCAATATTTAATATTAATATTTTTAATTAGTATATACAAAATAATGCAGATTATTTAAAATACTTAAAATATTTAATGTATTTAATGCTAATACAGTAAATACAAGTTAATTAAATTAATGTATTTCATGTTGGAACGACGAAATTATTTATGAAATGATGACTAAATTGAATGCATAAAAAAAATATGAGTAATTTTTGCATTTATTGCATAATAAAAAATTATATTTGTGAAAAGTGGGATATTGAAAACCCAATATACATAATATATAGTATATCAATATATATATGTAAAATTATTAATATATATATATATATATTAATATATATATTATATAATATATAAAATATTAATTATAAAATATATATAGATATATAATAGATAATATAATTATATATAATATATTAGAATAATATATTTATACATTATATTATACTAATATATGATATATTTATTAAATTAATATAATAATAATATTATTATTATATTATAATATTATATTAATATATATTAATAATTAATATTATAAATTATATAATTATATATATATAATATAATTAATAATAAATATAATATAATAGATATTATTATATGAATTTTTATTAGTATATTATTTATACTTTATAATATATTATATATATATTTATATATAAATATTAATTAAATATAATAATCACTAATTGTTGTTTACAAGTAGAACCAATCTTTAAGAATAAAAGAAATCCTTATACCATTAATTAGGATTATGAATATTTATGGTTCACTTACCTATATTATATTAGTGAAAGATCCTATTGATTATTATCACATATCACAAAATCGACAATGTTATTATATTGATTGAGTAACTACTTTTTAAACAGAGGTAGAAAGATACTTAAAAGATGTATCAAATGTCTACTTAATCAAACAAAATGCAACCCAACTGACAATTTTAATTAATATTAATAAAAATGTTCATAATAATATAATTATAAAACTAAATAAATAAAAAAATCACAAAAATCACTAATAATAAAATAATAATTAATATATAATAATAATAATCTAGGACATTTATGTAATAATAAATAAAATTAACTACAGAGTATAATAATAAAAACTTTAGTCAACATTAATGAAATAAATAAATAATTAATTAATATATAATAATAATAATAATTAAATAATAATAATAAATAATATAATCTAAATAATAAAATTAAATAATAATAAATATAATAATTAATTATATAAATAATAATAAAATTTAATAATAAATAAATAATAATTAAATTAATAATAATAAAAAATAATATAATATTATAAGAGAAGAAGGGAGAAGGGGGGGGAGTAAAGGAGATAAGTAGGATGAATAAATTGGAAGGTCTTTAAAGGTGAATAGAATAATAATAATGGGAATAGAAATCGCATGAAAGTAAAGAAATAATGGAGATAATGAAGTAATAGGGATAAGAGATAATAGATATTAATGAGATGAAGAATAAGGAAGATAGATATGGGGATGTAAGAAGAATGAATGAAGGGGGGGAAGGAATAATAATAATATAGAAATGAATAAGGAGTAGAGGAAGATAATAAGTAATGAAGTAGAAGGAAAAGGGGGGAATAATGACAAAGTGATATAATATTTAATAAATGCAAGGAGAAATCAAATCCAACTATGACAAAAAAATAGTCAGTATGGATAGGGCAGATTGGATGAGAAATAGAAGCGGGGAAGAATAGAGTCTGGAGCTTAGGGCGAGCGTACACAGGGAATACTACTGACGTGAACTGACTGGACTGGAGCGGATGGACTGACTACTACTACGACGTGACTGACTAGCGACTGACTACTGACGTAGAGAATGAAGGTGGGGAATGAAAATAATGAATAATAATAATAATAATAAGGAATGAAGTAAGTGAATAAGGGAGAAAAGTAGATGAATAAGAAGGTGAAGTAGATAATAGAGAGAGTGGGAAGGAAGGAGCCGCAAGAGTAAGGAGATAGGGAAGGAATAAATTAAATGAGATAGATGGTAAGAGAAAGAGATAGTTGTAAAGTTGAAAAGGTGAAGTAATGATAATTGAGAAGGGTATAGGATGTTAGAAGTGAAGAAGGAGGGATATGTGAATGACGATGTGAAGATGATGAAGACGAGATTGATAACTAAATAAGAATGGAATGAATAAGTGAGATGAAATGAAAGTGAGATACTAAGAAGAAGAAGAGATGAAGAAGGGATGAGGGTAAAGGAGGTGAATAGGATTAGAATAGAGGTGTATTGATGTATGTAGGGCGATGTGATAGGGATAGTGGTAGTTGGTGGAGTATTGAGATATAGTAGGGTGGAAAGGTGCGGGTGTCGAGTGTAGGTTCTCGGTGAGTGGATTGAATGTAAAAGGTGAGAGTGATTGATGATGAAAAGAGAAAAGATAGTAGGTAGGAGTAGGGAGTGGATATATGAGTGAGACTAAACTGAAAGGTAATAAGGAAAAATGAGGTCTCGAATCTACAGGGGCTTAAATTGAGATAGATGAAGATATATGTATAAGGGAAGTGATGATGGGGAGTGGAAAAGAGTGGAAGGAACTATCAGGGTGTATAGGGAGTTAAATGGAAGGTGATTATTGGATAGTGATGGTAGTTAGCTAGATGGTGATTGAGTGTGGATGATGAGTGCTATGTGGATGCGATTGAGAGTGGTGTATTAGGGATGTGATGTGATTGGGGGGAGATGGAGTTATAATAGTGATTAGGTGAGTTAAGATGGTTGATTAGTTGAATGGGTGATGAAGTGAGTTGGATGGATGATGTGGGTGGGACATATTATTGATTATTAGGCTGGTTGGTCGGGAGTTGTGGAGATGGCTCGTAATGAATATATAGCGTTAAAGTACGTGCTATGAATACCCAGTTACCATATTCTATCACAGGATCACATTAGCATTCATATCACTCGGATGCTCCTCATTCTCTATCACTTCCCACCCCCCCCACATCACTCATAATACCTATCATGAGATCATAAGTAATTAAATATTAAATTGCAATGATAGGTATTTATTTCATTGGACACTATGACCTAGTACACTATTATATTTATTTTTATTCAAATACCCTCGATGATCTCGCATCGTCCGGGGCCTACTACTACTACACTTATACCAGGAAGACTCATTTATAATTTAATTTCATCCCCCTTTGAGTTTTCATTATAATTTTATCTATCTATATTACTGATAATCATGAGCTTACTATTATCACGTGACTACGTCCTATCAATGCCTTATTCTTCCAAATATTATCCCTATTAGTGAGTAAGTAGTATAGAATATACCATAGTATAAGAGTAGTGAGTATAGTAGTAGTCCATAGAAAAGTAGACCCAATAATGAATAATGAAAAACTCAATTAGTGATATTATAAGAGAGATATAGATAAACATTGGGAGAAAATCTACTAAAACATATTCGTTATAATAATGACCATAATAATAAATAATATAAATCAATTGAAGAAGAAATAACAAATACCCAATAACAATAATCTAATACAATAGAATACCAATACACAAATAAAAAATAAGTAAGCCTAATAATGTAAAAATATAACATAAATAATATAAATAATAAACAATAAGATAATTAATCAATAACTAATTAATAAAAATAATAATAATAACTACATAATTAACACATAAAAATAATACATAGCAATAAATACATAAATAGATAAGTAAAATAATAACCTAGATAAAAATAAATAATGATATAATAAACCTTTAATGATATTTATCTCATTCCCATATTAATAAACAAATAAAAATCAATAAAATATATCATCTATACTTAAAATATCCACTATAATCATTAATTAACCATATATCATATAATTCATATTACCTTTAACCAAGATATAATCATTAAATTAATTATGACAATCAAAGAATGGATATTAATAATAATGCCTAAAATTTAAATATAGTTTGGAATGAATATATTTTACATCTAATTTATCATTAATATATAATTATATTATTATAGATATATATGAATATTTAATATATAATATATAATTTTATATAGTAATGTATATCTTCTGCTCTTTACCAATAAATAATAAAATAATCAATCATTAATATTAATTAATTATATGTATAAATACTATATATTATAAATTATTATAATATATATTTAATTGAGTGATTATAAGTATATACTAATTAGTACTAATTATAATAATATTTGTCTATCTATCTATTACATTATATAATCCAAAATCATCAATATATATGCAAGGGTCAATATTTATGCATCTATTATATATTTCTAACCTTAATAGATGACTCAAATATATCATTTATTCTAGACATATATCATATTCAAGGATCTCCCATATTGAGTCCATCACTCTAATAAATCAAATGTCATACTAAATAGTTTATGTTTAGTATTATTAATATAAGTTACACATTATTCATCATTTATTGATGCAACTAATTATTCTCAAAATATTAAACAACATCACTATCTGACCTATTATTTTAATAATACTATCTTCTAATAATCCTATTTATCAATAATTATATTCATTAATTATATTCATTACCATTATTACTATTTATTATTCAATTCATAATATACTCACTGCAATTAATCGATACTTAAGTATTGATTAATCAATTATTTTTATTCCTAAAATGGAAGAAGTCCCTCTTAAAACAATAGTAAGTATCTATTCTGATGATACAATACCCCACTCACCCACCTGCGCACAAAAGATATAAAGTCAATTAAAAATAAATATCTTAATAACAAAAAAAAAAAAAATAAAGAAGGAAAAAAAAAAAAAAATAAAAAAGACACAAAAAAAATAACATAACTTATAAAATATATAACAAAAAAACATAAACCAATTAAATTAAATTAATCAAGTAAATAAATTGAAATAATCAATTGAATAACTAATCTTATTCACTCTGATTATTTATAATATAATTTATTATACAATTATAATTGATCATTATTATTAAGTGGAGTATATAGTATATTCCTGATTGAGTGAGGGATATCATTAATGAGCAATGGATAATATTAAGTAAGCTTAGTTGAGTCAATTGATAGAACTTGATATCTATGATATAAATCATTATTATTTATTTTTATTTTATTTATTTTATTTTATTTTTATTTTTCTATTAATTTAATATAATTATTATTATATATATAATATATCAATAATTATTAGTATATTATTATTATTATATTATTAATATTGATAATTAATATTTTATTTAATTATATTATATAATATTTATTATATTATATTAATTATATTATATATAATTTAATTTAAAACATTTAAATTATTTAAATTATTATTAATATATTAATAATTATTATATTATTATATTATTAAAATTAATTATTAATTAGGCCTATATATTAAATTATTCAAAATGAAAAAATATTTGGATGAGAATTTTATGATATACGAGCAAAAACTTTACCTTTTTAGGAAGTGGTGTCGCTTATAAATGTTGTATTGATGAAATTCTTAACAAATTATAGAGAGCGGTTGAGCGAACATCTGATGTCTACGTAGGGTGTGGCTGAGAGCAATCCTGCTCATGTAAGAGCAACTTTACAAGAAATCTTATCTCCGAAATTACTTTGCGCTGGCCTATCCAGCGAGACGCGAACAAACAAAAATAGTCAAAATCCACGTGAACTCCTGGTAAACCCAAAATATATTAAAATGAACACGGACAATGCTAGACATAGTAATAGTTATAAGTAGTGAACAAGGGGGTAGATCACTGATTATGTCCTTTTAATTATTTATTAATTTAAATCATATTATTTTATTCAAAGACTGAAATGAGTAGCGAGCGGGCCAGAAATATTTCACAATTTTATTTTAATATTACGGTTATATAAGACAATTGAGACCATCTTCATATCCGGTATATTACAACAATACCAAACCGTAACTCTTATCTAACTCAATACTTACTAAACTTGATTGACTATATGTATATTACAACGATCCTGAATAGAAAAGTAGTAAACTTGCCAGTTTCACTAATTACTACCTTAACCAGAGAGGCCCCACATGACGGGGTTCAGATACCAATCAATTGAGAATGAGCAAGAAAAGTTCGTGGTAATCGTGACTAATTTGAAGAAGTGGTAGCCAGAACTCTGAAATGTCACAAGAAAGAATTATGCCCCCAATATCCTTGAGAAAAAATCGAGAAAAATCAAAGAAATGAGATACTGCTGGGGTAAGGGTACGCTGGATTATGAGACTTGTATTGTATTTTATGAGAATTTATAGCTTTATAGTATCCGAATGTAACATATCATTGTGTAAAAGTAGTGTAAGTGGATAATATATCAAGAATGAAAAGCAACAGATGGAACTCGAGGTAATGCAACTGAACCACAAAAGGATACAATTAAAGCTGACCATCAAATTATCCAATGGAGAGATGACCTCAAATTCGAACCAAAATGGTGAAAAAGTGCACAAAACTGAAGCAAAATGTGACTGTTATAATCTACGTCCTACTATATAAGTCCAACGGGGAGATATTGTATTCAACAAATCAGTGAGTAATATAATATGTATTAATAACGCGATAGTATCCAAGGTAAATTAGTTATTACTAACACAAATAAAATGAAAAGAAAAGAAAATAAAAAAAAAAAGTTTTAAGTAAACAAAAGTTTAAGTAGTACGAAAAAAGAAGTAAAAATAATATAAAAAGAATATATAATAAAATGAAGAAGAAAAATGAAAAACAAGATAAAGAAATAAATGAAGTAATAATATTTATAATTTATAAGTAAGTTTATAATAGTAATATATTTTTAAAGAAGAAGAAGTAGTATATAATAATATTAAAAAAGAAAGATAATAATAAAAGTAATAATAAATTAATTATGATATATTCTTTTGAATGAAGCTAAAATAAAGGTTAGGTTAGAAATACATGAGCAAAGAAATATAATAATAAGTATATATAATAGTTATAATAGAAATATATAGTATAAGTAATAATATAGAAGTAAATAATATATAAGATAAATATATAATATTAATAGAAGTAATGAAGTATATTAAGAATAATAATGAAGTATAATAAGTTAAAGAATAATGATATATAAGTAAGAAGTAAGATAAAGAAGTAACAAGACAAAAGAAAAAAGAATAAAAATAAAATAGAGGAAATAAGAAAAATAAGAAAAGTAAAAAAAGTTAAAAAAGTTGGAATAAATAAGAAAAGTTAATAATAGAGTTTAAAGATATATAAACATGTAAGAAGAATTAGTAGTAATATTATTAAAAGAACTGAAACTACATCTTTACGCTGAAACAGTTTATTTACTTATTTCTCATTTAAAACATGATACGTCAGAGAAAAATGATAGTGGTGGAATTGTATTAATTATATTAATAGAGGAAATGTTTGTTGTTCGCGAACAATTGTTTTCACTGATGATGTTGAAAATAGATATGATCCGAATAAATTACATTACGAGAGAGAGAATATATATAATTTTTTTGCTCATTTTTAGGAAGTCCAGAACACAATAAAAGTGAGTGATCGAAACCACCACCAGGGATTTTTGAATGCTTCAACGGATGATGTGGAAAATACTGGAGGAAAATATTAAGAAAGAAAAGACAGAAGCTGAAGTAAAGCAAAAGAATATAGAAGTAAGCGAATAAAAAACGAATTCAAGCTATGAGTAATGACGAATAACATCGACATAGACCACTCACAAGATCTATAACAAAGCAGCTGAGATTTACATAGAATGATGTGGCAAGCACCCGATTTAAAAAACTAGAAAATATCTCGAAATAATTGAATTATCCCATATTTGGAAAAAATCGATATAGACAACATCGTTTCCCATTTATTTCCAAAAACAATGCACAATTTGAGTAACAATTAAAAAAAAGTCAAACATAAAAAATAAAATAACTCCACTCCGAAATACAGTATAAATCCCATCATTCAGAACACGTCTAAACCATCAATAAACACCAAAGCACTCAGTAACATAACTCAACTCAGACACAATCATACAATATCAAACACAATGCACAATAAATAAACTATATATATACCTATACCATATAGCATTAATCTACCCTAGATGAACAATATAGCAATCTAGATACAACAATATCCAATAAATACACATATAGACAGACAGACAAACACTATAGATAAAAGATGAGATAAATATACAATAGATGCA
>JABUQX010080649.1:25000-46442 GCA_015478945.1 Trachelipus rathkii
TATAAATTTTATACTATCAAGTTTTAAATAACTTTTACTAAAAATTTTAGAAATTTTAGGTTAAAAACATATATTTTACGCTCCTTTAAGACAATAAATCAGTAAATCCAGTAAGGTCAGCCCTAGCACCCTCTCATTCAAGCTATGCCTCCGTTTGTTCTGTGACTTCACGTGCTTTACATCATTTTATCCATGTTAATAAGTATAAATAACAAAATAAGTTCTTCCTGCTAACATAACATGTATTTATTAAAATCATTCTAGGTTGTTATATTTAAAAATAACATTATTCACTTACATTTTTATAATTATTCACTCGATGTTAACTGAAAAAATTTTCAAAGTTTTTTAAATATTCGGGTTTCTTTATTTATTTTATTATTATTTCTATGTACATTGACAATCCATCACGAGAAACACAACCCGCACTGCTTACAGATACGAAACTGACCTCTCTCTGTAAAATGTGTTAAATAACTTCTTTAGGTCTAAATTTAGGATAATCCTTTTTTGTAATCCTGGGCGATTTAAGCCTAATTCCAGGTCAAAAATATATTTCAAACTGACTTTTTTCTTTAAAATGTGGTGCAATAACTACGTTAGGCCTAAATTTAGGCCTAAATTTAGGATAAGCCTTTTTGAAGACGGGCTAAGCTTAATACCAGGTCAAAGGTTAATTCCGTATAGACAAGAATCATTGTTTATTATTATTTTTATAAATTATAGTTACACTTAAACATGCTGGATCGGTAGATCCTTTAAGCAGGTAAAAAGAAATGTTTTCTTACTTGTGATGGTCGGTGTAATCCTTATTCTCTATTGACCTCGTATGTTGATTGGCGAGAATTTTTATCGTCTTTTGAAAATTAACTTTGTTCTTTTAAACATTGTATTGAGCAGGTGTGTGTTTTATTATCTTTTATTCCCAAACATTTTAAATTCATAGTCATTTTAGCTGTTGAGCGGTGCACAAGTTATCTGTATTTAAGAAGTTGTTTTATTCTTTACTAAGTGTTATTATTATAATAAATACATTTACATTGAGAACTAATTTATTAATTTCACTGCAATAGATAATAATTAATTCACTAGTTCATAGCTAACCACCAGGGGACCTCAGCATGCAGCCCCGCCGCAAAGGCAGCCACCCCCACCCGCTGGTGCCGTCCCGCCGCGTCCCCGCCCGCCGCGTGGCCCGCAGGCGCAATATTTCCGCGTATTCACCGCCGCGCGTGCGCCGGCAGGCGCAATATTCCCGCGGCGGGACGCAATACAAAGAAACACACTCACACACACACACACACACACACACACACACCACACACACACAACTACACCTATTAAGTTATATTTATTAAACATTTTATTTTTATTTATTTATTATACTTATTTAGTTTATTTACTTCATGCCTATTTTATTATTATTTAGAACAAACATAACACACACACACACGCACACTACACACACACACACACCCCGCACACAACCCACACGCACACACACACATTACATATAACGTATAATTATTAAAACATTTTTTTTTATTTTATTTATTATACTTAGTGTATTTTACAACTGCCTTATTGTTATTATTATTTAGAACACACATACACTCAACAGATTTACTGACACTCACACAGATTTACTACCCACAACACCACACACACACACAACCCACACACACACATACACACTGTACTTATCATTCGCCTCAGTTTTGATTGCCTCAACTTTGATGATGCCCCAGCTTTTGATGCCTCAACTTTGATGCCTCAGTTTTGATGCCTTCAACTTTGATGCCTCAGCACTTTTGATGCCTCTGGTTTTTTTTACTCTGCTTTTATGCATCAAGTTTACTACCTTAGCTTTGGTTCCCCTCAGCTTTTGTGGTTCATCTTTGATGACTCAGTATTATTGACGTCATCTTTGATACCCCTATATTGATGATTATCTTGTAAGCAGTTGACACTTACACTAGCCCCTATACACTTACACTTATACACACATACACTATATCTCTTATTCACAAATACGCCCATAGACATAGACACTTACGGTTCACACTTACACTCACACACACACAATATATATATATATATATATATATATATATTATATATTTAATTATATATATATATATATATATATATTATTATATATATAAATATATATATATAGTAATATATATATATATATATATATATATATATATATATATATATATTTATATATATAATATATTATTATATATAGTATATTCTGACGGCGCCGGATTGCGCCTGCTGGCGCACGCGGCGGCGGGAACGCGGAAATATGCCAGCAGGGCGCACGCGGCGGGCGGGACGCGGCGGAGGCAACGGCGGGCGCCGTGCAGCAGCCGGTGCGGCGGGCTCATGCGGCGGCCCTGTGGTTAGCTTATGACTTCTCTGTAACCATTACCCATGCATTGAATTATAATTATTGCCTCACTGAAAGCTTCATCAAAATAGGCTTTACCGTTTTTAGCTTAAAACATTTCTAATAGCGGATATCTTGTGCACCGCTTACAGCTAAAATGACTATGATTTTAAAAGAGTTTGGGTCTAAAAGATATAAAACACACACCTGCTCAAATACAAGTTTAAAGAACAAATTTAATTTCAAAAAACGATAAAATAATTCTCGACAATCACATACGAGGTCATATAGAGATAAGGATTACCCCGACCAATCACAAGTAAGGGAAACATTTCCTTTTTACCTGCTTAAAGGATCTTACCGATTCCAACATGTTTCAGTTTGAAATATATTTAATAAAAATATAATAAACACTATGATTCTTGTCTATACGGGAATACCTTCTTTGACCTTGTTTGGATTAAATTAGCCCGTCTACAGAAAGGCTTATCCAAATTTAGCCAAAAATTTAGGCCTAAGTGAATATCGACACATTTTACAGAAAAAAGGTCAGTTTGAAATATATTTTGACCTGGAATAGGCTTAAATCGCCCCGGATTACAAAAAGGATTTTCCTAAATTTAGACCTAAATAGTATTTCAACACATTTTACAGAGAAGTCAGTCGTTTTCGTATCTGTAAGCAGTGCGGGGTTGTTGTGTTTTCTCGTGATGGATTGTCAATGCTACATGCATAATAATGAGACTTATTAATAAAGAAAACCCGAATTTTTTAAAAACTTTGGAATATTTTTTAGTTAACATCGAGTGGATAAATAATATAAATGTAGTTGAATAATGTTATTTTAAATAAAAAAACTTAGATATGATTTAAATAAAATACATGTTATGTTAGCAGAGAAAGCTTATTTTGTTATTTATATTATTACATGGCTAAAGAAGATGTAAAGCAGTAAGTCAAGAACAAAACGTGGCATAGCTTGCTGTAGAGGGGTGCTAGGGCTGACCTTACTGATTATGATATCTTATTAGTTTAAGGCACGGTAAAATATAGTTTTTTAATTAAATTTCATAAAATTTTTGAAAAGATAATTTTAACCCAGGTGGTTGGAGACTTTATTTTCAAAAGTATTAACAGTTAGTATTAATCTTTGTTCAAGGATAGATAATTGATTCATAAGAGAAGATTATCAGAAACTTTACATTAATTTCTGAGTTTATTTAATATACATATATTATATACATAGTCAGAAAAACAGTAAAAATGTTTTAAAAAATTACTTATTTTAATGTGTAGAGTGTGTTGGGTGTGTGTGTGTGTGTGTGGTTGTGTGTGTTGTGTGTGTGTGTGTGTATGTGTGTTGTAAATCTGTGTGCGAGTGTAAGTAAATCTGTGTGTCTGTGTAAGTAAATCTGTGTGTGAGGGTAGGTGTAAATCTGTGGAGGTAAGTAAATCTGTGTGTTGAAGTATAAGTGTAAATTAAGTGTCTATGGAGATAAATGTAAGTGTCATAGTGAATGTGTTGATAAGTGTCATAGTGATGTGTGTATAAGTTGTAATGGTGTGTGGTGTGTGGTGTCATATTGTAAGTGTCTATTGTTAAATGTAAGTGTCTATGGGTAAATGGTAAGTGTCATAGTGAATGTGTGTATAAGGGGCATAGTGAGTGTGTGTGTGTGTGTAAGTGTGGTTGTGTGTGTGGTGGGTGTGTACTGTGTGTTCAAATTATAATAACAATAGGTATGAAGTTAAATAACACTAAGTTATAATAAAAATAATAAAATAAATAATAAATAACAAAATTTATAAAAAAAAAAAATATACCTATAAAAATAATAATAAAAATAAATAAAAAGATTAAACAAATAAAACATAATGTTAATAAATATATGAGTTAAAGCAGAAAGCAGAGCAGTAAAGCAGTTAAGCAGAAAGTTAAAGCAGTTTAAAACATGAGTTAAAGCAGGAAAACATGAGTTTAAGCAGTAAAGCAGTTTAAAACAAAAAGCATACTAACCATAAAGATTAAGATACACTCTATTGATTACTTCTTTAGGTCATGTAATGTTACTGAATCATGTGGAGTAAGACAGTTAAAGCATAAAGTTAAAACAGTAAACACTGAGTTAAAAGCGAAACATAACGTTAAAGGCCAGTACAAGCGTAAACAAAAGCACATACTCAATACCCCCTAGGTGTTAGGTAACACCTCTAGTTAATTTACTGACTTTATGCCTTTAAGGTATGTTAATTGTTCACTAATATTGATTTAAGCAGTAACACATAAGTTAAAACAGCTAAACACTCCGAGTCTAAAGCACGAGTAAAACACTGACGTTGGAAAGCACGTAAACATAAACACAACAGCATTAATCCCTCTGCTGTAACGGATAAACACCTCCTATTGCATTTCCCTATTTACTGCTTATAAGGTACTCGAATGTTCATGTTTTTCATAAAATTCGTACACATTGTAGTAATAAATGTTTTAATATATCAAGCACTCTGCGTTTTTTTCTTCTCTCACATGGCATTTTTAAAATCATAATTAAAATATAAAGTAAAATATCAGATGTCTGTAATGAGTACAGTTTAGGTTTGCGGGAAAATGTTTTTAAAAAATGTTTAAGTGCCTAAAATAGGTGCTAAAATTGAGCCTGCCAGGGTGTATTAATTCATAGAAGAATTGAAAGAGATAAGTGTATTGTAAGTGTTAAGTTAGTTAATTCGAATGTCTAATATTTTAGTAGCAGAAATTTTAATAAAGGAAGCTGTTTTAATTTAAAAATTTTAAATTAAATTTCTTTAGATTTATTGCGATGTTAGTAGGAAATAGGAATATCTTTTATTCTTTACAAATGATAAGATTTTAGAGTACAGATAATAACAAAGTAAAGTAAAAGCGAATGAAAAAAAAATCAAAGCTGTAAACTTTTTAAAACAGAAAAGTAAAATACGATTAAAGCATAACAACATAAAGCATATTTAAAATTTCTTGCAAGTAAACATAATTAAGGTTTCATGCAATATATCGTAGACATATATTTTTTTCTATTTTCTCAATTTTTTCCATTTTTCTTTTGTTTTCTTTTATTTAGAATAACATATAAGATACATGTTATGATTATTGTATAATATAAAAGTACAACAAATAATGGTGTAGACATATACGACCTATGTGACATTTACGACTAATACATAGATAGTACGGACAATAATACTCACAAGTACACAAGTATTAATAATTATCTAATAGTACGGACAATAACACTCATTTGTTCGTCCGGGCATGTTAGTTGTCACTAGAAGTTAGCTTTAAAGTATATTTGTAGTAGTGCAGGTAATCATTAAATACTTCACTTAAGTTATCGTTGTTGTTGCGCTCAAGTGTAGGTATTTTGTATATGGTGATCATATTTAACATTGACATTTATATATCTTTAAACGAATGTTTACTTGTTATATCAATGGTGTATATCTTGTCAAACTTGATGATCTTGTTGGTTTGAAGATGCACAGTGTTTTTTATCAAACGATGATAGTACATTAAATAGATCCTAATAGTGTGTTATTCGAGCCAAGATAAAATTTTCGGTTAATCTGTAACTTTATAAATTCAGACATAAAAAATTTCTAATTTGTTATAGAGAAAAAATCAATTATGTTAAATATTTACAACTTAGAGTGAATTGTATTATTCATTTATAATGGAAAGCGGTATAGTGATTTTTATGTTCCAAGGGTTGTATTTATTTTATTTATGGTATAATTATGATTGGTTATGTTTTTGTTTTGGATTTTGTTTTCTTCTTTTGAGCGTGCTAGATGCCAAGTGTAGAAATTTCTAAAGACTTCAAATTAAGAGCATGTAATTTCTTCTATAGATGTTTATTTGTTCTTTTTGGATTTATGGCTCTTCTTGCTGAGTGGGTATTCTTAGCGATTTACTCGGAAGTAGGGATACCCTAGATATGTTAGAGTTGCTAGCAGTTGTATGAGTATTTGTTTGGAGGAGATTATTCTGTTTTTGTTGTGATTGTTTTATCGGAATGGAATTCGAAAAGAGTGAATGTGATTATTGGTTGTGGTTTTTTTACCATGGTATTTATCGTGGTTGATTCATGATGATTTAACGTAGGGTTATGGTTTTACTTCCGCAAATAACTATTGTAATATTTTTTATGTGGTGATAATTTTGGAGGAAAGCTTTGAGACGGAAGCTTAGATGTAACTAGCGGAGGGAAGTTATTGGAGTTTAAGGTTTGGTTTATATTTTTTATTATTCTCAGTAGGGGTGAAGAATCGAGTAAGTTTGGTTACAATCTGAGTCTGATTTTTTATACTTCTGTTTCTAGAAACAGACCTAGGCGTACACTTGAGTATTTGGCTTGTATGTATAAGTATTTGTAGAAGGATCTAGTTTTTATGAAATACATTGGAGGCGGTATCGGGATTGACATGGAGGTATGGTTTCTCGTCTTAGCATAGACTTGCGCAATGCTGCACCTGGTGATAGAATTTGCCCTGATGGACCCTACTGATGAGTTTGGATGTGTACGTTATAAAAGGTATTTTTTTTTCGTTCGTGTTCATCTTTGTATTCAACTCTCTTGTCTTTATCGAGAAGAAGGATTAGTTATTCAATGTTTTTCGTGCATATTCTTATTCATATATATCCGTAAGGTTGAGTGAGGATGTGCAATGCTTATATGCGATTCCGACTATGTATCATCTGGGAGAAGAAGGGATCTACTGTTGTTGTGGCATTTTAGATAAGTTATTCTTTATTTGAGAGAAAGGTTGGAAATAAATTTGTAAGAGAAGGTTCGAAGCAGTATGCTAGATATGGTTATGTATTTCGAGGAGATGGCATGAGTTGCGGAATAACCTCGTAGATTATTTCTGCTTTCAATTGGAATACCATTGTTAGTGTAAATGGATGCTAAAACTTTGATTCGAGGGATTGCACCAGATAAATCTCTGAGGAAATGAATTTCTCTGTGTTTGTTTTGTTGAGTGCTCGAGTTTGTGTGTATTTTTGTGTGTTAATGGGCGATTAGAAGTGTGTTAAGTTGATTGATCTCTGGGGAAATGAGGTTTTGAGTCTACGTTGTAACTCGGTTTAGGTACGGGTTTGAGCATACTGCATGTTGTCAGGATCTGCCTGCAAATTTGATGAATCTTTGATTCATTTCTTGTGTTTTCTCGGGTTATGTTGCCAATTCGTGTTGGTTTTGTTGTGTCATATATTGTTGTGGTCTTGGCAGGCTTCGAGGGAAATGTTTGTTTGTATTTCTAATCTGTTGCTTGTTCGTTTGCGGCAAGCATGTGGAGAAGCACCAGCTCGGATAAAGGAGATGAATGATTCTGTTCGGCTATTGGTTATCAGCATTGTTTGGGTGGTTATGTATTCATCACGGGATTGCCGACGCTCCTTCGCGATCGAGGTTTTTCTAACTCGACGTTTTTTTTTTACGCAGTTTGTTGTGTTGTGTGGGGCTGGTGGTGGAGAGTGATGCACGGACTAACCGTTTGGTTAAGTAGGATTTATATGCATTTCACATGGTATTTAGAGAGTAGTTGATATTAAACGGCAGTTTTTGACACTGTCTATGTTGCTTGGTGTATTTTCGGAAATTGTCCGCAGACTATAAGATTACAAATGCCTTGATTGGTAATCAAAACGAGTTTGGTATTTTTATGTTTGTATTTTTTTTTATGCAACATTTAACTTAGTTTTCTAAAGATTAGTTTTTTGCATTTCTTTTAAAAAGTTTGTGTCCGGATTAAGTTTGTTAACGCAGCTAATATATGACGATTAATGGTGCTATTTTACGGATTAGGATATCCGAATTGGAGCTTCTTAGCGGTTAGCTTCGTTGTGCGGATTTCCGAATAATGCTGTTCTTTTCTCCATGTATCGGTGTTGACGCCAAGTCATGAATGAGCTGCTTGTTCAGGCGATTGTGTCGGCATTGGAAAAATCAGTATAGAATGTGATTAAGAGGTTGTTAGGCTTGTTATTATCGCGAATGTGGAGAGTACTATAATTATGTGGAGGGTGTAGGGGTAATTCGATTCGGAGGCATGATAATGTTTATCTAGAGGAATTTAGTGAGGATAATGAGTTGCCGGAGTAATCCCGCCCTTTAGGAAGGAAGGATGAAGAGAGTGAGTCGACCTCTTGGGGTGAGTAAAAAGAATATTATATTTCCTTTGTCTATGGTCGTTGCTGTGTTTATGAATAGAAGACATATGGTTGTTACGAAAAGATAATCTATTTTTATCCATGGATTGTGTTTGTAGATGCGGCTCTAGTTGCGTAGAGAGGTGACGTGATTTTGATGGTGTGATGGTGGAGAGATGCGGAAAATTGTGCTGCTTCTTTATGTTTTCCAATTGTTTTTTGACAGAGTTCTAGTTGAAAGAACTTTTGGTTGAGGGTATATTTTCTCACCGGCGTTGTCAGTAATTAAAAATTTTCCTTGTTGAGGGCAGTAATTGTATGTAAACATTTACCTTATTTTGTAAGGAGCTCTTTGCTGGCTTTTACTTTGCTCGGTTTTTTGCAGAAGCAATCAGGACTAATAGTTAATTCGCAGTAACGAGTTAAGGTCATCTTTTGTAAAAACCTCAATTAATTATATTTATGCCCTTATTATTGTGGTTACATCTGGATTAGTAGTTGACTCTATTGTGTCCACAATAAACTTAGAATAAAGGTTAAGATTATAAGGAAGATGGATAAGAATTTTGGAATTAGTCTACTTGGATGAGGTTTTAGGTACTTTTTACCTCTATTTACTTCAAGTAAAGACCTTGTTTACGAGAAAATGAAATGTATTGTAGAGGATATCTGTCCTAGAAAAGGTAATACATTCCTCTTTTATTCCATCCTTCAAATTTATTTCAGTGCGCTCAGCACCGGGATGTCCAGCAGGTAATGTGTTATTATTTCAAATATTATAGTGTATTTGCAATGACTTGTGAATTTCTTAATCTCATAATTATTTTCTTGTTATTTTATTACGAATATATATAGTTGTATATTAATAATGATATATGTTATGGAAGGATCAACTATTTATTGGATTGGGTTGGATTAATGTTTTCGGTTTTTCTATATCTTTTAGTTATTTCTTGATAGTCATGGATTTCTCTTCACTTTGTTCCTTTTGGAAAATTTTCCTTTAAACGTTGAAAATGATATATTTTTTTGTCGACAACAGCTAACTATGGAATACGGTATTTTTATCGTAACTAAGAATACCTACGGAGATTTAGGAGTAGAAATTCTCACGGATGATCTAATGTTTTTGTTTTAGTGGTTACGATCGAAGATAGTGTTAGATATTATTATCTTGCTTCTTTGGAGTGGAATGTGTAAAGTACCGATGTATGGTGTTAGCTGCAGAAAATATTTAGTTAATTATGTTTTTAAAAAATTTCAATCACAAATTTTCAACTTTCCTTTTCTTTTACATTCAATAGCTTCTGGTATTATAAAATTAATTTTGTTATTCTAAAATTTATTGACTTCAAATTCATCTTTTCTATACGGTTTTTCAAACTACAATTGGTTTTATTTTTTGACGGATATGATGAACTATAGCGTTGCGTGATTCTGTGATAGATTCTGTAAGACATCAACCAGTTATAATATTGTTTCTGTAATTTTTGTAAGACCATTTTGTATCTATCGCTAAGTGCTTTTTCTTTGTTTCTCGTTGACACTATTAGTTATTGTTTCAGCTCTATTCTTCTACTTCAATCACATAGTCATTCCTTTTTCTACGTTTCCATTTTATCATTCTTAATTGGGATAGTGACAGCCACTCAATTTGCGTAAGAAGACGCATCATAGTATTAAAATGGAAATGGTTTTATTTTTAATCTGGTAAACTGCAAGAGTCAGTTGATCCATAGTAGAGTTTCCTCCAAGTGTTCATAACGGTCTTATGTTGCTTTCTAACTGCTAAAATGAAATTAAAGTCGGTTTCTATTTTTCTAAATAAGTATTTATTTTCAGTATATATATATATTTATTCAGATATATATATAGAAGAATTTTTTACATTGACTGTAATTTATTCTTATATTTTTAAACCTTTAGAGAGACCTAATCCTTCCAATGGACAATTTTTGAAGGAATTTTGAAGCCTTTTTCAAACTCTTCGCCTACCATATCCTGGATCCAGGAGTATTATGTTAACCTCTTTTCTCACGATTTGGTTAAGCTTCTTTAAGTTAAGTTTGGTTGACTATCTATCTTCTTATATCAATAGAGCTGAGTTTTTCAAGTTTTTCTTTTAAGATTAGCCGCTTTTAGAGTCGTGTATATAATTCAACCTTAGAAATGGTTTGTTGAATAGTTGAGGATGTGCAAGTCTGTGATTAGTTTTTTCGAGATTTAAAATGCCATCTAATAAACAATAAACAAACTACACCTAGCAAAATGGATAAAGTCATTTCCATGGTACGGCTAAAGACTGAAGAACTATTTGTAGTGCCCTGGGGCATACGTAAATAATGATAGTGCCCTCTAGTAGTAGAGAAAGCAGTGAGATGTTCAGAAGATTCATCGACCTCTAAGTGTGAAAAGCAACTCAACAAATCCAAACAGCTAAAAAAATGTCGGCTTATCTGCCTTTTATCTTTAATCGAAAGTTTGAATTTTTCTGATATATTTTTAGTTTCAGTGGGAATCTTGTTCCTTGGATTTCTGAGCACATCTTTGAGAAACCTTACATTCAATTATATTAAATTTTGAAGTCAAATAATATATTTTTTAGTATATTTTTTTTTTAGTAGAATGTTGAAAAACGCTTGAAACAATTGGTTCTATATAGCCTTTAGCTAGACCTATCTTTTAACCCATTCATCATGATCTCCATATATTTTATGGGGAAGAACGGTATGGCTCTTTTGTGTCTACATATGACGGTACTGCCTTCTTGAGTTTTTATTGAAATTTTATTTTAATTTGCAATTACACAGGGTCGTCGGCTAGTGCAATAGAATCTCGGTTCTTGACTAAGATATAACATTTCTTTCTCTTAATTTCTGTAAGATATTAATTTTCATTATTTACTTCGTATATGTTTTTTTGATATCCTAGCTTTAGATCTTTCATGAAGTCAAATATTTCCCTTGGTAAATGTTCATATATATTTTTTGAGCGTCAGAGAGGTTTGTTAGAAGTTGTAACTGCATTTACAAATTCAATTTCTGAAGAAGTCTTCTCTTGTTTTCTTTTTTGCATTAATTGTATATGGATGAAGTTGATGTAAGGTTAAGTGTGACTTAATCAAAATCTTCAATAATATCTTTAGACCTAATATTGACTGATTTCCAATAAATTTTTCTTCAGTACAACGTTTGGACTTAATTAGTATTATCTTTAATTTAGAAAGCGGGTAACTGAGTTTTTTAATGAAATCATTCCTATTTTTCTTATGATGGATGAGTAGTTTTTTTGCCTCTTCGGAGAAGGATTATGCGTTGTACTTTGCAGACTCAATCTGGTTGACTGTATTATGATGTTCTCTAGAGTATGTGCAGGAATCTTAATATCATTGATAGTAAGGAGTATTACTATTATCTTGTGTTTTATAATTTCATCCTATCTAATCTTCAACATTTTGGTACTTTTGTGAATTTGCTCTTATCACTGTCTGTTAAGAAGAGCTTATCGCAAATTTGTTTAACTTTTAAGTAGGATTTTTTCTTTCCTCGAATTATTTCTAAAAGTTTGTGTTTATTTTTGATTTGATATTGAATGGGCATGTTCATGAAAGATGGAAGTTTGAAGATAGTTTATTAGTATTCATTATTGAACAATCTGGTCTGGTTATTTGCTTTTTTGTCTGTAATGTGACTCTATTTTCGAGTCCTGAAACGCATTTTTATCTAGGTCGCAGTAACGTGTTCCATGAAGAATTGTAAACAGAATGAGAAAAAGAAGTATACTGATAAAATACCAAGAAATAAAAAGCTCCGATGTTTGATCACCAACAAAGTTCTGGTCTTTGATTCGTTTATTCCGTAACTTTGTATTTTGTAAGTTTCATTTTATATACGCTGAAGATGTAAATCATTTGAAGTTTTAAATAGGGAATAATGTGTCTTTTCAAAGTTCAAATGATTTAAATTTTTCTGCTAATTTTTACTCTATCACCAAGGTTATATTTTGGTCTACTTTGTAGGAGTGGGAATGTTTTATAAATACTTGAATTATTGTGAGGAAAATAGGACTGATCAGAAATTGGAACTAAGACATTCATATTAACCCATTCATGCCCGAAATTAAAAGTTTAATTTTTTTTTTTAAAAATTTAAAATATATAGTTCTTATTTTTTAATTTAAGAAAATATGAAATTCCAAGAATTTTTTAAAAAATTTTTCCGACCTAATTTTGGAGTTTTTAGATATGGATTGTGTCTTTTTTTTTTAGACACGTTTACAAAACTGTTTGGCAAAAAAAAATAATTTGTAAATTTAGCGTTTAAATGAGTTTGCGGGATAAGTAATATGTTTTTAACATTATTTTTATTATTATCCTATATATATATAATATATATATATATATATATATATATATTATTTTATATATATATATATATATTTATATTTAGGTTAGTATTTATACTATATATATATATATACTATATTTTTATGCTATATAGGTTATTTATTTTTTATTTTTATTATATATATATATATAAAGTATTATATAATATATATATATATATATATTATATATAATTATTATTATTATATAATATATATATATATTATATTATATTATTTATTATTATATTATGACTATATTATATTATATTTATATATATATATATTATATTATATATATATATATATATATTATATATTTATATATAATATATTATATATTATATATATATATAATGACTTAAATTTAATTTATATGATATTTAGCAAACAAGCAATTGGATGAAGACCTAACATTGCATTGTGTGCAACGAAATTTGGACAGATATTCTACAAATGCAATCTCCTACGTTCTCTATTTTGGGCCATTTCGGTGAAAATCGAAATTGGCATTCAGTACTTTGTTTATAGATTGCTTGTTTTACCTGCCCTCAATTGTCTATCTGTCAGGGGCATATTAATATAGGGAGATTACGATTTTGTCTAGTAAATTTCAAGAAGCTGAATATGTTTTTTCTTATATATTTACTGGTTTATTATTTGCATTTTCACGATTTTTGACTATATCATTCATTTACTCAAAGGGTTAAGTTATAGGATATTTATATCCTATTTTTTGAGGAATTGTTATTCTATTTAATTCGGTTTTACTATTTTGCTTCTATCTCATTTTTGTTCGAACAGATTTCCACTCCTGCTCCAATTGTTTATTATATTCAGTTTTTTTACAATATTTGGTTGAGGAGAATAATTGCTTGTTTCCTCTCTTTCCTTTGTCTCTCAACGTTTTTGCCAGCTAACATTTTCAAAAGGTTCTCTTTCTTTTGAGTTTTGGTAAACTATTTTTGGTTATTTTCGATCTCTGTTGTCGTTTCATCGAATCCAAGAGTAATTCTAGATTCCTATGACATCAAAAGAATTAGCAATATACTTGTTACACTATTTCATCGACAGATTTAATGATTAATGTTTTGATTTTTAATTTTTTTTGATGATAGCATATTTTACAGATTCTCTTGTTCATATATGTGATTTCATAAGTTTCTTCGTATCAACACATGCTTTGACAAAGGGGTTTGCGATTTCTGTTGGTTTTTTCTTCGTTTTTGAATTGTGTTTTCTTTTGTGTCTCTAGAATTGCGGGCTTGTGTCGTTGTTTGCGCTTGTGTTTGCAGTTCGCATAATTTCTTGTTGGATGATTTTGTTTATATAATGAGCTTTGCAGAATCGTCTCACTTATAGTTTTTTTACCTTTTAACTTGAAGTTTTCGCATTGCTTTTTTTGAATCTAGTTGACGGTTCGTGTATTATTTTACGTCTTCTACTGAATATTCTATCTCGTAGATGCGTTGTTCGTTATTTGCTCTTGCTTCTGCTGTTTGAATTATTATATTATCTGCTTCGCTATATTTCTTTTATATATTGTTGTGATACTTCCTGTGCAGTCACCTTTGGCTATCATCTCTATTTCAAGTTTCTGACATTTTCCTTTGAGTTGGATTAGTTAACATATTTTCTAACAAGATACTGCCGCATTCAAATTGAGTTAACTTAACAATTTTTGGCTTCTCTCATTTTCTAATTATATTTAAGATTTCCTCTGCTTATAATAGTCTTATATAATGTTACGTTTTTAGAGGCCAAATCTAAGCTAAATAATTATTTATATATATTATAATATATATATATATTTATATTATTTTATATATATATAGTCTTTTATATTCTATTATATATATATATTATTATATTATTTTATATTATATATTATTATATTTTTATTATACAATATTTTTTTGTATTTATTCTGTATTATATATTTATATTTATTAGTATATTATTACTATTTTGGTTATATTATATTTTCATCAATTCATTCCTATGAATGCGAAAGTAAAGAGTCACAATACAAATTAATTTAGTTCACTATTTTTCCCAGCAAATGTGTTCCGACTTTACTTAAATCAGACACGCGGTAATAATAATTACACCCCGTATAATTTATTCAATTCTAAAAAATATTCGTTATTTCCACAATTTTTCCACCTTTTTCAGTTTACTTATAACTATTATAAATAAATTATAAAACGTAAATAATTTTAAAAAAAACATATAACCCTCCCAAAAAACACTTACAAGTCGACCCTTGTCAACACTCCCCTTCATCAAAAATTTTACTACTGAATATTTACTCTATGTAAAATGAAGTATATAACAATTTGATGAAAATTTGTCATAAATCGCTCGAGGAACTATTCCTTAGAATAACCATGCTTAACCAAGTTCGAAAAACTATTAAATTATTTGCTATTTTTTTTTAATTTTATGAACGTCTTAACTAAATTTTGATATGACACAATGGGCATTAATGGGTTAAAATGGACCCTATTATTTCTAGGGGGATACACTTCAGGTGTGTATGGTCCGTAAGGCTGATCATAAAGTTTATTTATAGAATATTCTGAAAAATGTTCCTAATTTGTAAACCAGGAACGGTACATCAGGCGTATTTCGTCCTAAAAATGAGTTTGAGGGAGAAAATGAGGACTGTACATAATCTTTCATTTAGTAATTTTTCTGAAATATTGACTCTAATTTGGTTATCCCAGTAAACGGACAGATTTTAAGGATATATTATGTCCTAAATACTGTGAGTTTCAATCGATGAGAAAAATTTGAACTGATCAATTCATTCTTTATTTATGAACCATTTTCGGTAAAAATGGACTCTTTTCATACTATTATTTGATATAAAAGGAGGGTAAGTGTTGTAAGATTGATCATAATTATCATTTTCTTTAAAATTTTCAGGATATTGCAACTGATCAGAAACTATATTTTGGAATTTTCTCGAAAATAGGCTTGTCTTGCCTTTTCGGTTGTATTTGGAAGTATTTGAGGTACAGCGGAAGCATTAGAAACAAAATAAGAGTGCTGATCAAAATCTGAAGCTTTATCAGTTTTGTGAATTTTATCTCCTTTTATACTAGAATTAACTCCAGAAGGTGCTGTAGAAGCAGAAAAGGCATTTAAAGCGCATTTAGAATCTGATTGAACTCCTTTTCTTACTTAAGGCTGTTGTTTCTTACAGTTGTCCAATAATTTTCTTTCTTCTAAAATAACTTCTTCGGAAGTTAAACCAGTTTTATTCAAACTTACCTGGTCCATCTCATCGGTAAGAGGACTATAATAAATATCGTAATTTTCGCGAAATACACCGGCGGGCGTCGCGCACGAGTTATTATAGCGGTAACTATGTTGTAACGAGAGAGAACTGCTTAAACTCATTCGGGAAGGTGGACCTAAGACTTCGGCACCAGGCGACCCTCCTCATGGAAGAGTATTCCCTGTTTTATTAAAATTGCTTAAAAACTAGTGGCTAAGACTTCGGCACGTGTATCTCGCAGAGATGCACCAGAAACTTCAGCAGAGGGGAGTCCTAGGAGCAATGAGCATTCCATGCAAGTTCAAACAGCGCCCTCGGAGAGATGCTCCTGTACTCCCAACAATGGGTTGTCCTGAAGGAGTCCTTCTGTGGAAATCTGTATTTCCAGCAGTTTGTAGTCCTGAATGAGCACCTTCTCTGTGGATATGTGAGTTGTTCCCTCGCAGAGGTGAACCTGAAGTTTCCGCATAAGAAGGCCCTAAAAGACGGTTCTTATTAGGAATGCTGAGAGTTCCAAAAGAAGGAGGGGAACTCTTGGCAGCTATATTAATTTTATCTAAAGGGGGAGATCTTTGAACAGAATTCCCACCACCAGGTCCCACAATTCCGAGGTGAGGATGGATGTGTGAGGCAATAATTTTGTAATTCGTCCCTCTTATTTTCTTCAATGCTATGCTTGTTGTTGACACTTATTCAAAGATGTAAAGGAGTGGTGGTTGTGGTAACAGAGTGCGTGTGGTGTGAAGAAAGAAGAAGGGAATGTCAATATACAAGAAAGTATGTTGAATAATGGTTTCTGGTCAATGTGGAAAGGATGAATGATGCCGTGGTTTAACGGATGTATAATTGTGGTGAGTGGTTGTTGGGAACCGATGGTCAAAATTCCGATTTATTGTTATGATTTTAGGATTGTAATTGTCTGAGAGAGGAAATGTGAGTTTGGGCAGAGGCGAGAAATGGTGCATGATAGGAGAGAATTGGCGGGTTTTGTATGGGGCATGGTTGTGGCCCACCTGGGCCATGTGGGATGAACCTTACATGTGACGATTTATCCCATAGTTAGTGGTCCGTGCGGTCTCATGGATAGCTTCGTAGGTGGTTTATTTTCTGTCTGTGACGAGCTTACTCCGTAATTAATGGGTAACAGAGGGGTGGCGGTAAGTTCTGGGGCTTTCTTTGAACGTTTTCAATTTTTGGTGTGGGTTGGTGTTGTTCTCCAGACTGCTTTGGTTCTTTTCTCGATGCTTGTACAGCACTTACCCATATTATGGGGCCAAAGTAGGAAGGGTGAAGAAAAAGAAGACAGAGAAGAACACCTTCCCTGCCATTCCGACTAACTTTGATACTACAACTAATTATTCAACATATATCGCTATATATTTAACTCAGCACACTTTGTTCCATCTGCTCACCATCTTAACATAACTTCACACGATGACTGTCTACACTCCCAACCATAACCTTAATACTCCTCTACCATTTACTTTGAACTCCATATATAATTATTCGAGATAGCTGTCTGTTTTTTCAATTCCTCTCAATTTTCTTCAGAAAAAAATTTCTCGGCCCTCCCGAACACCAAAACTTATCACTCATACATTTCACTCCACATCACTCGACCTCGTCACTTTCTTTCATCTCCATACATTCCCCCACTAAATTGATTTTATAACTAGATAATAATGAGCTTATCTAGAGTCTGAACCACACATGCCATATACAAAATTGAAAAAATTAACAAATGAAGACTAACACAGTCCCTGCCTCGCTCCGTATTTTATTTACACATGAAATTCACTTTCGACCCATTGTATTCTTACATATGTTTTCCTACTCTCGTTATACATACGTTTTGACGTCCATTCAGATAGCTAGCTATAACACCTATATATTTCTAACACTGCATATGAGCTTCCTCTATTTAATCTATCAAGTACGCTGTTGGCAATTCCATAAAACTAATATTACAATTTATTCTTCCTCATTCTCAACTCAATGTTGTTATCAATGTAAATATTTGTAGAAATTAACATTGTATAATTATATTATATATATATTATATATATATATATTATTAGTTATTATTATTATATTATATTTTTATATTATATAGTATTATATATAGTATATATATTATATATGTAACTAAATTAATAATATTGCCTGAATAATATATTAATAGTTATATAGTAGTATATAACCAATGTAACACAAGAAACGAAAATATTCACTCAAGACCTCATCGATCATTCAATGAAAAGGAATATAATAATTATATATAAATATTTATGGTTAATTATATTTATATAATTAGGGTAGATCGATTTCAAAACCGCACAATGAGTATGAAGGCGGTTGATATAATTACTAGTTAATATAGTAGGGTTTATATATATGTATATATGTAGGATAACTTTAGTATATGATTGAACCGTTTATCAAGACCAGGAGTGTCACTGTATTCAGAAGGGCATTCAGATAGTTCCCAATACAGTTGTGTGAGAAATGTCTGAAGAGTGATCTGCATTCCAGAACTAGACGCCGAGATGAAGCATTTCCTTACAGAAGCTGTGTTTGGCTAGAATGTGGGGTGAGCCATATTTGATTGTCTCAGTAGAAGTGAATTAGTCAGAGTGATTGTCGAAAGGAAGCTTATGATGTTTCAGATAATCTAGATGGTCAACTGCATATAGTGGTGCGGATGAGGGATTTGTGAGGGAAAAGGCAGCAAAGGAATACAAGAATTCTCAAATCACAAATGATGAACTCTTACTCCCAAACAGAGGGAATAAATCAAAAAGAGTACTTAGTAAAATATTAGCATAACGAAAAAAGTACAAGATCTCTAATTATATCTAAATCGTTTAAGTGTAGCAGGACATAACAGATTCTATTGAAGGGAAATAATTTTATTGAGAATTTAGCATTTCCTGTAGAATCTATGAAATAGACGATAATGTAGAGTAATGGAGGTCCTAATTCAATCCTGGCTATTGAAAGAAAAATGCAGATACGTTACTGATTGTAGGACGTTTACTTGATTGTATGAGTATATGCTATGTCAGAGTGCGTAATAGGAGGAAGAGAATGTGAAGAGTCGTCTTCAAGAAGAGATGTCTCTAATTGTTGTGGCCAGTGATTGTTCTGGTAGGTATTGTGTCTTAACTGGTGAGATTATTAAAGTTTGATAGACTTTAGAGAATGTTATTGTAATTTATGATTGCGTTGTCGTCAATTCTTGATTATCTCTAGCGTACTGATTGGTTGAAGTTCGGGATGTGGGTAAGTTGTGTGTGATGGCGCTACCATTAGAGGGAGCATGTTTTACCAGATTTTTTGATTCACTAAGTAGATGTCTAATTTTGTATAGGTCTACTATACTAGTTCTTTTTATAAAAACTTTTGAATATATTTTTTGATTTAGAAAAATTGCCTTTGTTGTATGCTCTTCTACTTCCTTCCTTATATTATAATCAACCCAAATTGGCTGCGATGAAAAGCCGAATAATATAACACTTTTTGTCAATGGAAGATAGAAAAATGGATTTATTATAGAGATTGCTTTGATGCTTCATTGGAAGAGAGTATTAGATAGAAATGACAAAAATATTAACGACTCATGTTTAAAGTCTTTTGTGACTGTTCCTCGATTAGTATATCCTGTTGAGGGATATGATTCAAACTATTGCTTCAATCTTAAAACTATTGAAGGACGGAAAACTGTATGGAGTCAAAAGGTTAATGATGCCATATTAAAGATTGTTAAATCTCCAATAAACCGTGTGCTCTCTAACAGAAGTAAGTACTTTGTTTTATTAGTATCTTTATCTTTTAATATGTTTAATCTTTAGTAGCTTATAAATTATAGTATTATTCTGGGGCTTATTAAACTTTGAAAAAAAGGATTTCCTCCTCACCTTTTGTCCTTTAAAGAACCTACTTCTATCACTTACAGCATAAGATAAATTGGGTATAGTCTGTCCGCTTAACCATTTCATTTGTCCTACTAATGACCTATATAAAGTTAATTCATTATTATCCATATTCTTATGTTCAAAAATTCCCTTCCTTTTCTGAATCTTTTATCCCCTTTCTAAAGTACGGTATTTTTTCTGTTCCAGCCAAATCTCATTCACACTAATTTTTATATTTACTCCAATGCATTTAAACCCTTCTACTTCTTCAGAACCTATTTCTAATTTTCCTTTCATCTTTTCTATCACCTCATTCATAAACTATTCCGTGATTTCTTCTTCCTCCCCTTCATCCTCTGAACTATCCACTTTCTCTTCGTCATTGTCATTTTCACTTCAAACCACTCATACTTATCTCTCCAGTTTCCTCATCAGTCCAGGTTTTTTTAGGACCTCATCTAATCCATCCTTCCTCTCTTCTCTCTTCTCTCTCTCTCTCCTTCTCTCTCTCTCTCCTCTCTCTCTCTCTCTCTCGTCTTCTCTCTTCTCTCTCTCTCTCTCTCTGTTCTCTCTCCTTCTCTTCTCCTCCTCTCTCTCCTCTTCCTCTCGTCTCTTCTCTCTTCTCTTATCTCTCTCTCTCTTCTTCTTCTCTCCTCTCCCTCTCTCTTCTCCTCCTCTCTCTCTCCTCTCTCTCTCTCTCCTCTCTCCTCTCCTCTCTATCTCTCTCGTCTCTTCTCCCTCTCTCTCTTCTCCTCTCTCTCTTTCTCTCTATCTATCCTCTCTCTCTCCATCTCTCCTCTCTTCGTCATCCTCTCTCTCTCTCTCTCCATCTCTTTCTCATCTCCTTTCTCTCTCTCCTCTCCATCTCTCTCTCTCTTCTCTCTCTCCTCCTCTCTTTCTTCTCGTCATTCTTCATCCTCTCTCTCTCTCCTTCTCTCTCTCTCTCTCTCTCTCTCTCTTCTACCCTCTCTCCTTTCCTCTTCTCTCTCATCTCTCTCTCTCTCTCCTCTCTCTCCATCTCTTCTCCTCCTCTCTCTCCTCTCTCTCTCTCTCCTCCTCTCTCCTCTCATCATCTCTCTCTCTCTCTCTCGTCTCTCTCCTATCTCTCTCTCCTCTCTTCTTCTCTCTCTCTCAATCATGCTCCATCTCCTCAATCTCCTCCGTTTCCTTGGCTCTTTAAATCTGATAAAGAACTGAGAGCTATTTTACTGATCTTCTCTCCTCTCTTTTTCTCTCAGCTCTTCTCGTCACTCTCTCTCTTCTTCGTCCTTTCT
>JABUQX010080650.1:0-20000 GCA_015478945.1 Trachelipus rathkii
CAACCTACTATTGTTCTCAAAACTTGAGCTTCTGAACTGGCATCCTGACTTAGTAACCTATTTTGTTTGTCTTTCCACTTAACCTCCCCTTCCTAATTGCAAACATTCGCTTATCTCGAGCTGAAAAAGGGGAATCCTTTCAACCCTATATTTATTGTCCTTTCACTTTAACCCCTGTTTAGCCCTTTTTTAGATGTCTTAACCTTTAGTTTGATCACATAGATGTTTATAGGCTACTTGACCTTGCATATATCATACCGTGGATCATTTTTGCCCTAACTGACCAATTTTTTTGCACCAATCGTTGAGCCCAACTTCCGTATTACACATATTTTCGTTTATCGCTTAACTTGATCGCAATGTAATGGATACTATCCTAACTTGAACCACTACTACACACACACACACACACACAGCACTATACATTATACACACAGTTCACTATGAACTTTATCACATCAACATTTCACTATGACACTTACATTTAACCCCTAAGACACTTACATTTACACTTATACATAACACGTACAAACAACACTGTTCCTAATCCATTTGGGTCGTCCATGGGTTCAAATTTTTGAACCCCGGTATAATTTTTTTGTCCTTCCTTTAGGGACTTATAGCCCTTTTGATGTCTTATAACCTTGTTTGAACACTAATGATATTTCGGCCTTGTGAGACCTTGGCCAATATACGATGGGTCAATTTTGACCCACGCTAACTTGATTGACTTTTTGATGGTTTACCCTAATTCACACCGTAAAGAAGTAATCTAAGGGATGTTCATAATTTTAGTGTTCTATGAGTTATAAGTGAGTGCCAGGTGAGTGCAGGTTGAGTGCCAGTGAGTGCAAATGATAAGTGCCATGTTAGATGCCCTAAAAGTGAGGTGCCAATGAGTGCCTAAGTGAGTGCACATATGGCCTAAAGTAGTGCCACATAGTGCCAATTGAGTGCCCACTTTTTTCAAGCCTTTACTAGCAGCCTCCCTTGAGCCCCGAATAGCCCTAATATATATGGGTGTATTCACCCCTAGGTAATAAGGTAATATACACTTACTCTATATTACAACCTGCTAGGAAGCTTCCTACTATGAGTTAGTCTTTTCTAACATATTATTAAGCCTATATATATATATATATATAATATATATATATATAATTTATATATATATATATATATATATAATTAATATAACATATATAATATTAAAATATATATATTATGTATTATAATATAATTAAAATTATGCAATATATTATTAATATAGAATATATATATATATATATATTATTATAATATATAATATATATATATATCAAAATATATAAATATATATATATATATATATATATATTAACTATAATATATATTAATATATATATATATTATATACTTAGTATATAAGTATATATATATATATATAAATATATATAAATAATATCTATAAATATTTAGTATATATAATATATACACACCTTATACACACATTACACATCTATGAACACTTAATTAACACACATTCACTTGGACACTTGAAATTACACACTATGAGGAGTTGTATGATGGAGCGCTTGAATTTCGGTATTGCTCTCTTCGGAGTGTACTGTTGAGCTGGTGTTTAAATGCCATATACACTAACACTTGTCTAGTCTTGTGCTGCGGTGCACCGATAATTGTGATGTGTTTTGTCGCGTGTGTCAGGGAGTGATTAAGTGGTGAGTGTCGAGGCTGAGTTGATGCCTCAAGCGTTTGGAATGAGTTCTCTTTGATTGACATCATTACTTTGATCGACGTCATCTTATTTGATATAGATGCCTTTGAGGCTAGGATGTTTTGGTGTTGAGATGGATTGCATCTTTGAAGTGAAATTCATCACTGTGTAATGTGGTTTCATGTGTGCTTTGTATGCTATGTGGTTAGTTCTAGTTAGAGAGAGTTAGATGTTAGATATTAATGGGGGTGTGTTGGTTCGCACCCTAGTTTCATTTTGGTGTAAAGCTGGTGTACATCTGTGAGAGGTCGCCTTGGAATGATCGTCTCGGTTGTGCGGGTGCCGTTGCGTGTGAGAGACCGGACTGGAGCGCGCACTGGTTGACGCAGTGTTGTGGTAGCTCGCCGCTTCTATCTTCTTGGTGTCCACTCTCGCAGTCGAGCAGCTACCCCTCAAGGCTGCACAATATTTTCGCGTACTCTTACGCTGTTTCCTTACGCCGCGAGCGCCCCGAGGCCGCCAATTTCAGCGTTTTTCGGCCGTTGTTTGGCTGTGTGCATCCGTGTGGCGTGGTATTGTGCTACAATATATTAATTTTGCCTATTTTGCGGGGTTGATGGAATAAAGTATAGTAGTAGTGGGTTAGCGTTTGGATGTTAGATTTCTTTCTCTGATTTTTTATTTGTCGATTGTGAGCGTCTGAATTTACGATTTCAATCGATTTCTTATTTCAAATATACTATAGTCTTGGCGAGTTCATGTGTTGGTATTTCATATAATTAAACATTTTTTATTAAACTAACATTTAATCGCGCTAACACACTAAAAACTAGTAACTCTGTGTTAATGAGTTGGTTGAGTTTGAGTTTGGGGTTTGGGGTATTTATTTAACCATTATTTTTTTACTTGAATACTTTGGTACTTACGATATTTGTGGTTTTTTGTATGGTTTATATTTATTTTTTGTTTATGATAATGTAAGTTAGTGATAGACAGACAGTGCAGAGTGAGTCTGAGATTGATTAGGGTGAGTGGTTTGAGGGTTTGTTTTAGTCTCTACAGTGATTGACGAAATTTTACTAAATAAACATTAAACATACATATCCATTAAAGGTAGCAGGTGATAAGGTCGATTTGGTATATATTATTCAATGAGACGGTGTTACCTATAACACCTAGGGGGATTAGTATGTTTTTATATTTTACTGCTTTTATATCTGCTTTAACTCATGTTTTATAAGGATATAACTCATAAGTGTTTTACTGCTTTAACTCAACAATTATTTATTTAAAAATTACATACCGTAAATCAGTAAAAAATCAGTAAATCAATAAGAGTGTTACCTAATACACATAAAAGGATTAGTATGTCACTTTTTAGTTTACTATAGTACTTTACTGCTTATACATTCTGCTTTACTGCTTATTAACTTCTTTACACTGCTTTTACTCACATACATTACATACCTAAGCAGTAAAGCAAGATAAACAAAGAGGTGTTTACCTATAACATTACCTTAGGGATTAGTGCTTTTGTTTTTACTGAGTCTCTTACTGCTTTTAATCTCTTATGCTTCTACCTGTCTTAACTTCTGCTTTTAACTGAGCTTTTAACTTCTTCTGCTTATATAACTTTGCTATTACTAAACTTTTCTCGCTTTAGCTGAGCTTTATCTTTCACTGGTCTTTCACTGCTTTAACTTTCTGTTTATAAATGTTTAATCACTTTCTGCTTATATTAATCTGCTTTAACTCTATATTTATTAACATTTATGAGTTTTTTATTTTGTTTTATTAATTACTTTTTTAATTTATTTATAATGTTATTATTTTTATTTATTTTATTATTATTTTATATATTTTTATTATTTTATTTTATTTTATTATTATAATATATATATATCTTAGTGTTAGAGGCGAGCAATGGGTTTGGTCTCAATTATTTTTATGCACAAACACCATACAACCCACCACACACACACACACACACACACACACACACACACACACACACTTTACACTTATACACACACTTCACTGATGACACTTATACACACATTCACTATGACACTTACATTTACCCATAGACATAATTTACACTTATACATGCACCGTCAACATCACAGCACACACACCACACACCACACACACAGCACACATACACACACACATTTAGAACACACATTACTATGACACTTATACACACACGTTCACTAATGACACGTTAAATGTAGACCATAGACACTACAATTTAACACTTATCCACGCGGTCACACCATCTTTCCCCAAACTGGGGGTTAGGACACTAGCACAAGAGACACTACACACACAACACGAACACACACAAACACAGATAAGAACTACTTTATAAGTAGAAAAAAGATTGCATTGCCACTTCATTCATAGACGATCTTAACTTTAACCTAAGAAAGCCCACATGCAGATCTACTTAACATTTACACGTAACACACACACACAACAGCACACAGTCACACACAGATTTACCTTCACTCGCACACAGATTTACTTACACAACCGAGAGTGTACTTACCACAACACACACAGATTTACTTACCACCACACACAGATTTACCTTACACTCACACACAAGATTACTTATCACTTCTACACACATAACACACACACACACACACGCACACCTACACTTACACATATACGTATAATTTAATTAAAAACATTTTATGTTTTAATTAAACACGTAACGTATAATTTATTCACACACACACACACTTCAAATATAACTAAAATTATTTCGAAGTTAAAGCTACACTTTAATACAATGAAAATCAATCATTATCTTTGAAACAAAAAAGAATATCTATTATTAACTATGAACAACAAAGACTATTACAAAGAACAGTTTGTAAAAATACACTTTTACGTGAAAGAGTATTAATCGAATATTTTTCATTAAATATAACATATATGTTGCATACTACCTTAAAGGCATATTAAGTATCAATCCAGTAATCAGTAATAGGGTCAGGTCCCTCTATATCACCCTCTATTGCAGCCAAGCACTATGCCAGACGTTTTGGTTCTACTCTAGACCTATACATGAGCTTTTAATTTAACATCACTCTTTAGCTAATGTAAATAAGTAATCTAAAATAACAAAATAAAGTTCTTCTCTGCTAACATATCGCAAATGTATTTTTATTAAAACATTTCTGATTATTTTATTTTAAAACAAAAATTATTCACATTACACTTTATATTATTCACCTTCTTATTAGAAGCTAAAAATATTTTCAAAGTTTTTTTAAAATAATCTGGATTTATTCCTTTATTAGTCATAATATTATCTATGTACATTGAAAATCCATCACGAGAAAACACAACAATCCGCACTCCTTACAGATACGGAAACTGACCTCTCTCTGTAAAAATGGTTGAAATATACTAAACTTTTAGGCCTAAAAATTGGATAATCCTTTTTCTAGATCCGGGCGATATTTAATGCCTAAATTGTCACAGGATTCAAAATATCTTCTTCACTTGGACCTTTCTTTCTTCTAGTAAAATGTGGGTGCACCTATAACCTACGTTAGGCCTACAGATTCTATCACCACTAAACTTCTACAGATTAAGCTCCTTTTTCTGTAGTTATCGCTTAATCTAATCTCCTAATCCAAGTACAACATGGTAATTTCTGTTATAGATCAAATAAATCACTGAGTCTATTTCAATATTCATTCATTCATATATATATTTATCTATATGATTTTAAACTGAAACATGCTGGATCGGTAGATCCTTTTAAGCAGGTAAGAATGAAATGTTTTCCTAACTTGTGATTGGTCGGAGTACGTTTTCCCCACTTAGTTCATAACTTAAGCTAACCACCAGGGCTCAACATGAGCCCCACCCGCAAAGGAGGCCAGCCCCGCACCCGCTGGTGCGTCCGCCGCGTCCCCGCCCGGCCCGCGTAACCTGCCGCCTGCGTGCTTTAACCGCAGGCGCAATATTCCTCGCGAATGAAATATATATATATATTATATATATATATATATACTATATATATACTAATACTATTATGTATATATATATAGTTAATTATATATATAATAATATATATATATACTAATATATTCTCTATATATCTTGTGTAGGTGCTAGCTGAAGTGTAAGTGTCTATGTGAGTACGCTGTGATATGTTGCCTATGTGTATTGTCGTTTATGTGTGCAATACCAGATATTCGTGTTATTTGTGTTATAAGTTGTATTGGTTAGTTGTAAGTGTTCTAATGGTATAATGTGTAAAATGCTATGAAAGATGATTTATCAATGCAATACTAGATGGTTCAAGATGACGTCCATCAAGATGAGTCTATCAATATGATGAACACCAAGCTCTGAAGCGTACCTAGAAGCTAAGTTATTAAAGTTGAGAGATCAAAGCTGAGCGCATCAAAAGCTGAGGCACTTCAAAAGCATGAAGGCATCAAAGATTCGGAAGGTATCAAACCTGCGAAGCTGTCAATCACAAATGTTGAGCATCTACAAGACTTGACGGCATCAAAGTTGAGGCCATCAAAAGCTGAGGCATCTGTATGTGTATGTGTGTAATGTGTATGTGTGTGTGTGCTGTGTGTGTGTGTATTTGTGTGTGTGTATGTGTTTCTAAATAATAATAACAATATGGCATGCGGTCATTTAATACTTTAAAGTATATAATAATAAATCATACTAATAATAAAATGTTTTTAAATAAACTAAATAACGTTTATGCTGATGTAAGTGATGTGTGCGGTAGTTGTGTGTGGTGTGATGATAACTGCATTGCTGTCTGATGACTTAATGTGTGCGTACGTTTCGTTCATTTGTGTGTTCTAAATTAATTTATCAAGATAACTTAGTAATAAGGACTCGAAGAAGTTTGTTCAACACGGAAGTCTATGCCTAGCAATGAAGTAATATAAATCAAAATGTTTAATAAATTTATACGTATCTTTGTAGTGTATGTGGTGTGTCTAGTCTAGTTATGGTGTGCGCTGTCTGTGTGTGTATGTGTGTTCCTTAAAATATAATTCATGCAGAGGGAATATTGTCTGCCTCATGCGGCACTACGCTCGCCGAGTGGTTATCGCAAGGAAATATACATATGCGTCCTGCCGGGGCAACCCGGCGGCGTGGCACGCACGGGCACGACACACACACACGCGGGTGGCGCGGGGTTGTCTGCGCCTTAGGCTGGGTGAGGTCTCTGCTAGTTGAGCCCTGGTGAGCTATTAGCTCGTATGTAACCGTCGAGGCGCGGAACACTACTAAGATCTTAGTCCATCGCGTACCAATCTATATATTAAGGTAAGACTTTCCATTCTTACTGCTTAATAGGAATCTTACCGATGGGCGGTGTTTTTTCGCGCTTTCGAAATCATATTATTAAAGAATTCATAGCTGGGTTAGTTTGAAATATTCTGTCTATTTGATTAGATCTTGCGTAATTACTCATTTTGACACACTTGCTATTTAGGATAATAATATTAAGCCAAAACCGCGACTTAACAGAGGATCAATCACTCTTTCATAACCAATTAGGCCCTAAATATGGCCTAAACGTAGTTATTGCAACACCACTATAAATTTCTACACGAAAAGAGGTCAGGTATACATTCAAGAAATAAATTTTGCATCCTGGAACTTAGGCTTTAATCACTCGCCATCGGAGATTAATACAAAAAAGAGATTAATCTTGTAACTTAAATTGAAATTTTAAAGTAGTTATTTCACTACATTTTACAGAGAGAGGTCAATAGTTTTCAGTATCTGTAAAGTTTGGCTCGCATTTTCAAAATTCCAATGTGTTTCCTCGTATGATGGTAGTATGTCAATGTACATAGTAAATAATAATAATTAATATAAATAAGAAAATCTGATTCATTTAAAAAATATTTTTGAAATAATTTTTTATTAGTTAACTAATTCGAGTGAATAATATAAAATTATGTAAGTGAATATATTTAGTTATTTTTTAAAAATAATAAACTAGAATGATTTTATCAAAGATAACTTGTTATGGAAGACATCACAAAAGAACTTATTTATTGTTTATATTTATACTATATACATAGCTATAAAAGATTGATCGTTAAAGCAAGTAAGTATGATCATAATAGAACAATAACGTTGGCATAGCTTTTAGGTAGTAAGAGGGGTGCTGGGGCTGACCTTACTGATTACTGATTTATTGCTTTAAGCAACGTAAAAGTTTAATTCTATTTAAAGTATTTTTTAAATAAAATTTCATAAATTATAAAGTAACAATTATTTTAAAATTTGATAATTTTTAATTTATAATAACAATAAAAGATAACAGTTATAATAATAAATAATTCTTTGTTCAAAGATAATTAGATTTTATTATTATTTATAATCAGAAGTGCCTATTAATTATGTTCCAATTAATACTCGATTATATTTGAATGATGTCCATAAACTTTTATAATTATAAACATATAATGTTGATATATAAATTATACGTTAATATATGTGTAAAGTATGAGTGTGCGTGTGTATTGTGTAAGTGTTGTGTGTGTGTGTGAGAGTAAGTTAAAATCTGTGTGTGAGTGTAAGTAAATCTGTGTGTGAATGTAAGTAATTCTGTGTGTGTGTGTAAGTATCTGTGTGTGTAAGTAAATCTGTGAGAGTAAGTAAATCTGTGTAAAAACCCATTGACCTGTGTGTGTGTGTGGTATGTGGGTTGAGTAACGTAGTAAATGTAGTGTTAAAGATATGACAATGTTAAATGTTTTTATGGTGGAATGGTTCTCAAAAATTTAGTTTTTTTTTTTAATATATATAAGTGATAAATGGATAAGGGGTTGATATAAATCAATTACAGTGTGTGTGATGTGTGTTAGTGTATGTGTGTTGATCACTATGCGTGTTTATATAAGTGTAAAATGTACGTGTCTATGGGTAAATGTAAGTGTCTTGCTAAATGTTGATTGTAATTAATGTCATGTAGTGAATGTGTGTATAAGTGTGAAGTGTTGTTGACGGTGTTTTTTTGTGGGGGGGTGGGAGTGTTTGTGTGTGACCTTATATAGAGCAATTATATATTATTATTTTTAAATCAGTGTAAATGGGTAAATGTAAGTGTCATAGTGAATGTGTAGGTGTGTGTGTATATAGTGAATGTGTGTTAAGTGTAAGTGTGTGTGTGGTGTGTGTGTTGAGTGTGTGTGTGTGTGGTGTTGTGTGTGTATGTGTGTGTGTGTTGTAGTTTGTGTGATGTGTGTGCATGTGTGGTTTCTAAATATATAATAACAATAGGTATTGAATGTAAATAACATAAAGTATATATAAAATAAAAATAAAAATAAAATAATAAAAATAATAAATAATAATAAAATAATATAAATATAATAAAATAAATAAAATTGTATTAATAAACAAATAAAATAACAGTAATGTTAATAAATATAATGAGTTAAAGCAGTATAAAGCAGAAAGTTAATAACAGTAAAGCTCAAGAAAAGTTTAAAGTCAGAAAAATTGAGCAGAAAGTAAAGCAGTAAAGCAGTAAAGTTATAGCAGTAAAGCAGAAAGTTTAAAGCAGTAAAAGCAGGTAAATTTAGAAGCATACTAATCTCCCCTAGGTGTTAGGTAATGACTTAACACCTCTTATATATAAATTATCGTATTTATTTTTCAATCTGCTTTAACTTGCTTTAACGTAGATAGGATTTTCCTAAGGGTAGAGGTTCGGAGAAGTTCGGGATGATCGGAGTCTGGAGGCGGATCCGGTAATGAGTTTTATCACACAGACAAGTAGGGTTAGGAAAGTCGAGCAAGGTCGGAGTAGTCCGTGAGAAGAGCAAGTCTGGAAAATGAATCATATGATCAAAGAAGGTTTCGAAGTACAGGAGAGGTCCGAGTCATAAAAGGCAAAGTCGGATAAATAACAATAAATCAAGCAAATGGATCTAAGTGCCCATTAGTCGGTTGAGAGGTAATTCGACGCCAGTCGGAGTCGTCTGATTGAAATAATATTTCTGAGAATTGTACTGCTTTAGGTTTGTAAATTTTAATAATTAAGTGCGATAAAACAGATTTTCAAAACAAACATATATGGAGTTAAAGCATTAACAACATGATATCCCTTAAAGCCAGTTAAACAAATAGCATGGATAATATCTCAAAAATGTCATATACAATTCCCCCATCACTTATTTAAGGTTGTTTATGCTCACACACCTCTACTGTTTTATACTCTTGATACGACACGTGTTTCATATTGACTGAAAATTCTTTACAGATTAACCAATAGCCCTGCCTATTAAATTGAATATAAGGATATGTAATGTAATGTTTTTAGTAAAATTTCGTACATTTGTAGTAAAAATGAATATATATCAGACCCTCTGGATTTTTTCTTCTTACATACAAATTTTTAAATAAATTTGGAAATAAAAGTGTTAGTAAAGTAAAAAAAAAAAAATAGTGTTATAAATATATGTGTAATAAATGGTAAGTAGATGAGTTAACAGTTTAGTTCGCGAAAATGTTTTTAATTAAAAAGTTGTTAAGTATGAGATACAAAATGAATATGACATAGTATAGTTTGAAAGAAATTTTGTAATGTTTAGAGTATGAATAAAAATGAATGATTAATTTGTTATATAGTTACATTTCAAATGTCCCTTGGCATTTAAATATGTGCCTCAGGGCTACACGCGGCGGACGGTGAACGCTGATAATATGGGGCTGCGCTGTTTGGGGTTTGCGTGTGGGTAGGTATCATTTTTGCTGGGTTCGTGGGTGGCGTGGTGTTGTGGCTTGGTTGTTGGGTTTGTTTTACTTTTTCTGGTTTATATATTATTGTTTTGCGTGTGGTCCTTGTGTTCGTGGCGTTTGCGCTTGTTGTTTGCTTTTTTTTGCTTTGTGTGTTCGGGGTCTGGTGGTGTGGTTTAGTGTATTTTCTTGCGGCTGGGGTGTGTGTTGGTTCTTTCGCGTCTTGGCACCGGTGTTTCGGGGTGCGTGTGTTGGTGTGTTGTTGGGTTGGGTGGTTTTGCGTTTTGGTTGTGTGTGGTTGTGGTCTTTCTTGAGGCGGTGTGTTTTGTCGGTGTGGGTTGATGATGGTGGTTTGCTATTGGCGGCGACTGATGGTAGCTAATGACTAGGGAATACATTAATATTAACCTGTTCTTTGATGTAGGTGTAGTAAGGGTGTAGTGGTTGCTCTAAGGTGTGATTTCCATCAAATGAGTTGAATCTATCATGAGGAGGGGCTTGTGTAGGTAGTCGTAATAGGGATGAACGTGCATTCAAGATGAGTCATCAAAGATGAACTTTCAAAGTTGAGACATCAATGCTGAGGCATTAATGCTGAGGCAATAAAATATCGAGTGCGGGAGTGAGTGTAAGTGTATATGGTTTAAATTGTAAGTGTCTATGGAGAGTGTAAGCGCTTATAAGTGTCATATATTGTGGGTATAAGTGTCATAGTTGTAATGTGTGGGTGAGAGGGCAACTGAAACAGTAACATGTGTTTGTGGTTGTTGTGATAGTATATTATATATATTATGATATTATTTGTTTCTATATATATTTATTATATATATATATATAGTATATATATATTATTAGTATTATATAATATAGTATATATTTGTATATTATATTATATATAATATAAAGAATATAATGTTAGAAAAAGACTACTCATAGTAGGAAGCTAATCCCTAGCAGGTTTGTAATATACACCAATCGCTCATACCTTATTACCTAGGGGTAGACACCCATTATTAGGGCTATTCGGGGCTCGGGGAAGGCTAGAAAGGCTTGAAAAAAGTGCACTCAGTTGGCACTATGTGGCACTCATGTGGCACTATGTGGCACTCACTTGGCAACTCATTTGGCATTCACTTGGGCACTAATTGGCACTCTCATGGCACTCACTGGCACTTTCACCTGCATCATCTAATACTCATTGTGGGGTTGTTGGTTTGTGTGGTGTAGAAACTAATAGAACATCCCTAGATACTTCGTTAGGTGATTGGGAACCATCAATAAATCTGTCAATGGACGCTGTGGTCAAAATGACCCATGGTATATGGCAAGGTCCAGGCCGAAATATCATACAGGTTATATAGACATCAAAAAAAGGGGCTAAGTCCTAAGGAAGGACAAAAATTACCGTGGTCAAATTGAACGCCATGGACGACCAATGAGGGTTGGCAGTGTGTTTTGTAACGTGTGTATAAGTGTATAATTGTAAGTGTGTCTATGGGTAAATTGTAAGTGTCATAGTGAATGGTTGTATAAGTGTCATGATGTAGATGTGTGTGTGTATAAGTGTAAGTGTTGTGTGTGTGTGTGTGTTGTGTAGTGTTCAAGTTAGGATATGATCCATACATGCGTTTCAAGTTGGAACGAAATTATGTGACGGTGGGCCACGAGTGGGCAAAAAAATTGGCGTGGGGCCAAAAAATGACCCACGGTTATGGCAGGTCAAGGCTAAATATCATTATAACATAGGTTTAAGACTCAAAAAGGGCTTAAGCCCTAAAGGAAGGACATAAATTAACCGGGGGTCAAAATTGACCATGAAGGACAAAAAATTAACGTGGGTCAAAATTGGACCCATGGTATCTGTAAGGCTTTGGGAGGAGACAAATAGTTTTCCTATTTCAGGTTAAGACATGAAATAAATAGGGCTAAGCCCCTAAGGTTATGAAGATCATATAAAATGTAAGGCCGTGGGCAAAAAATTTTGACACCATGTGTGAAAGAATAGGTGGGGGTCGTAATGAGATATGGGGGCAATACGGTGTTTACATTTTGAGCGGGGTGTGTCTTACGCAAGCCGGTTTGGCCAAACCCTTCCTTCGAAGGTGTTGCAAAAATTAGGGTGCCAAAAATTAGGGTTGGGCTGTAAGTAAATTAGGGTTGCCAAAAAATACCGGGGTGGGCCAAAAGTGACCCATGAAGACCAAGGTTTGGCCGAAAAGGTCAAGGCCCGAAAGGTAAAGGCCTGTGCAAAGAAGTGTCAAGGTCAGGTAAAAATTCGAGCTCTAAAAAAGGTCCGGTCAGAAAAGGTCGGTGAACTTATTACCATTTTTGCGTTCCAATTCTCTGTTCTTACTTGAGTTTTGCCTCCGCTTCTTTGGTAATTTGGGTGTGCGGGGTTCCTGCTTGCCCCTCCCCTACGGGTATGGAAAACGTCCCCCCTCTGCCCCGTCGGCTCGAGCCCCCTAATATATGTTTTTTTTTTTTTTTTTTTTTTTTAATTAAGCTTGAGCTAATTTGCAAATATGTAATTGTTTTTTCAGTAAGTGTCGTATTTCGAGATATTTTCATTTTGAAAAAATATTTAACATAAATGTGATTTTTTTAAAATTTATTTAAAATATTTCGAACTTTTTGATCATGTCCGTTACCACTGAAAATTCATTGTTAGTATCATATATAGCGAATATAATTTTTAAAAAAAAAAAATAAAAAGAAAAAAAATCAAAACTGACGAGTCGTAAAACGTAAGATAGTAGAGGAAATTTATTTAATAATTGATTAGGGTAAATACATTGAATTTTTGGGTAACCTAGACCTAACTTAACTAATCCTAACTTAACCTAACTAACCTATACCTAACCTAACCTAACCAAAACTTACCTAAATTAATCTAACCTAAATAACGTAACATAATAACTCTGCTTCATTGTGTGACATATTATTTTGAAATATATATGTTGGTTATATATATATATTATATAATATTTATATAATATATTATACGTATTTATGTATATTATTAGTATTATTAGAGTGTTTATATATATTATATTTATATTTGATTTCAGTCGATAATTTGTATATTAGTATATATATATATTATTAGTTATAACTTGATATATATTATATTATATAATTTATTTTTGGTATGTTTGGTGTTGTTTATACTAGTAGTGAGTTTGTGAGTAGTTGAATTGTGACCTGTGTGTGGTTAGTCATTGAATTTTGATTATATTTTTATGTGTTGTATTTATATATATATATAGTATTATATTATTGTTATTATATATAGTATTATTTTGTTATTGTGATTGTTTGGTATTGTGGGTTATGTTATATATGTGATGTAGTGAGGAGTGTGATAGTTAGGTGTAGTATGGTTGTAGTGTGTGTGATTGAGTGAGAGTATATAGGAGTTTGGGTGTGATTATTTGATATATATATATGGGGTATGGGTGAGGGTTGTATTAGTTTGTGTGTGAGGTGGTGGTTTGTTGTTGTGTTATTGGTGGGTGTGTTGTAGTTATACTATTTTAGAAGAACCCTTAGTTGCTTAAACTAGGTAGAATTTCCATTAAATAACTACATTAAGAGACACTTTAAGGAAAACATATAAAACGGATGAGAAGTTAGGCAGGGACGAATGGCTTTCGCTCACCTTTTTGGCCTTTTTCTTAGTCAGAAGGTTGCGAGAAAGCTCGTCCTGTAATTATTATCATTTTATATGTTTTAGTAAAGGTTTTTTAATGTGTTGTTTAATAAAATTCTTACCTAGTTAGCAACTAAGGGTTTTTAAATAGCAAATATTAAAGCGAGGTTAGCTTGAAATTCCAAATATATATATATACTAGATTATTATATATATATATATATATATATTTATATGGTATATATATATAGGTATAGGTTATATATATATAGTATAGTATTTATATATATATAATATATATATATATATATATATTGTAGTAGAGAGAGAGAGAGAGAGAGAGTAGTATTGAGAGAGAGAGAGAGATAGAGTAGAAGAGCAGTAAATTGAGAGAGAGAGAGAGACGAGAGAGGAGAGAGAGAGGAGAGAGAGAGAGAGAGAGAGAGAGAGAGAGTAAATAAATTTATGTCAACATTATAATTTCTTTTAGTGATGTTATTTTTGCTATCCCTGAGTTTAACACTAACATGGGGCATGGTCCTGATGGTATTCCTAATGTGGTTCTTAAAACTTGTTCTTCCGAGCTTGCACCCTGTCTTGGCAAACTGCTCCGTCTCTGTCTTTCCACTGCCACCTTAACTTACCGCTGGAAACGTTCGCTCATTGGACATGTGCCTAAAAAGGGGAACCCTTTCAACTTACTAACTATCGTCTTTTCGCTTTAACCCCCGTTCTTTCAAAGGTTTTCGAATCCCTCCTTAAGAGGAAGAGTTTGGAAATATCTCGATTCTTCTATTGTTAGTATGGCTTTAATAAGGAACGCTCAGCTGTTCATCTGCTTTCTTTTCTCATTGATTCTTTGTCCTCTGCTCTTCGGGCTTTTTGTGCATCTTTCGATGTGGCGCTAGACATATTGAAGTCTTCGACAGAATCTGTCACAAAGCTTTGGTTTTCAATCTTCCTTCTTTCGCTATCTACTCTCTCTATAACCTTCTCTCTCTGATTTTCCTTTCGGTCGTTTTATAGCAGCAGTTTTAGATGGATTTATTCATACTTTAAATTTGTCTTATCCCCAATTTTTTATAATTTTCATCATTCACCTCCTTTTATGTTACTTCATCTTTTCATTCTCATACTGACGATTCCAAGCTTCATTGCTCCTTTCACTTTGAAAGATGCTCCACACAACTTCAATAACAGCCGCTAGGGGTTCTCTTTTGAAGCAACTGACTTCTGATCTTTTCTCGCATTCCTAATTAGGGAAAGAACACTTGGTTGATTTCAGCGCATCAGAACCGCAGTTCCTTCATCCATTTACTGGAGAAAGTCTTCAGCACAATTCAAGCCTTTTCCTTCTCCTTCTCCTTCTCCTTCTCATTCTCCTTCTACTCCTTCTCCTAGTATTCTTGTTATTTTATTTCTTCGTGAATTTTCCTGGGAAGATCGCATTAATATTCATTAAACAAGCTTTTAAAAGGTTAGGTGTTTGTGAGGCGTCTTCAGAACTTCTTCACATAACCCCAGTTGCTTCATCTGCGTAGGGGCCGTTGTTCTTTCTTGTATGGAGTACATAGCTGCTTTTCCAGAAGCCCGACTGCAGCCCGGGCGGGCACACAGGAGCATGCATGCATCGTTTCCAGAGCGGGGTTTGTTCGCGGAGAGGCGTCCGGTGTGTTGTGCGGTCACTTGCCTTACTCACGTGAGTGCGGTGTTAGTATGTCAGCTCGGTTGGGGCTTGTGTTGTTAATTACTGATTTGCTGTGTATTTATATAAACGTGGGGGCCTGGTGCGCGGTTTGTAAGATATGTATGGCTTTGTGGGGTTTAGGGCGAGAACAACGGTTATGGGTTGTGTTGGTGTTGTGTTTGTGTTGAGCTCTGAGAATAGAGTTTACTGTGTCGGAAATGGCTTGCCAAAATTTTTTAATATTTTAGTTAACTTTTATATTAAGGATACTAATATATCGTATCATTTCATAAAATAGATACATATAAGTATAAGAGTATTGTTTACAATTGTCAGCTGATCCGACGGGCGCGCTCGGACGTATCCAGGTACTCAAATTTCCTGTTCTCTAATTGGCTAATGTAATTTTTTTCAATTCGAAGCGTTTCCGAGTCGATTTTTCATACAGGCTGCACTCGGGCTTCTGGAAACGAAGCTCATGCCTCATAACTGGGGTGGCTCCACTCACACAACCCTTCTTGAAAGCTTTTCGCCTTATCAATTCTCCAACTTTCGTTAATCCACTCCAATCTTTCCTGCCATCAAACTATTGCATCATTCTTCTCATACTATTTTAATTACAACAGACATAGTTCTTCCTCACTATCTAATCGCATACCTCCAGCCATGAGGAGGGCTCGTGCCACTATTCAATCTGCATAGTCCCATTCTTTGTGTCTCAGACAGAAGTAACATGTAAGAAGGAGTTAGAAAAGCGATATTTAACATATTCGAAGTTACCAATTAGGACACGGACATTATCAATGTTAATGGAAAAGGCCCTTCTACGCCCACCAACTTGTTTAACACGCCATAACTTGTTTATTCAAGCAAATCTTTTGCCATATTCAAGCAATCCGAGAGATTGCGTTTATACAATAAACGTAGCGTGCTGTTTTGTATGAGGTATATAGTAAGATTATAGAGCCGAAGATCTAATTTTCGTTCGCGTCATATGTATTATGTGTACATATTATAGGTATATATGACAGATATTTGGTAGAAGTGCTGTGGTGTATAAGTATTAAATAATTTTTGGTGAGTTTTATAAGTAAATAGTAAATATGATGTTGTGTGAATTTTTAAATGTATCGATTGTGGTGTCGATGTAGTTTATATAGAAGTAGATAGTGTGTGTTAGAAATAGGAAGACTAGAGAGGTGTGATTGTATATTTTGAGCGCTTGCTTTATCAGTATTAGTGTTTTTGATATTTGTGTGTGGTCGTCGTAATCTGTAGTTTAGATTTAATTGGTATGATGTATGTTTGTTTGAGTGTTAGTGGTTTAGGTGGAGGTATTATTGTATTTATTGATGTAAACAAGTAAATATTGAGTGTTTATTTTGTTTAGGGTATTTATGTTATTATTATTATTATGAGTGTTATATGTATATTATTGTTTTGGTGGTTGGTGTTTTTTCATTGATTGTTGTTTATTATTATTATGTGAGCTATTCTATAATATATGTTATTTATTTGATTTATTATTTGTTTTCAACTATATTGTTATTTGGTTTGTTATGTGTAGTTGTTATTTTTGAGTTGTCTGTTGTCTGTGAATTTGGTTGTGTGAGATTCTGGTTTTTTGCCAGTAAAGGTGTATTTTATTGGCCTTGTTGTGAGAGTGTGAAGTGAAATTTGTAAGTGTTAAATAGTAGATTGTGGTATATAATAGGTATTATATAATATTTTATTTAGTAGATTAATTAGTATTGGTAGATGTAATTAATTAAAATATGAGATATTATGATATTAGAGTGAGAGATTGATTTGGTAGTGTTGATGTATGTAGAGGTAGATATGATATAGGTATTAGGAGAGATAATAAGATGTAATATAAGTAAAAATAAAAATATATCATTGAAGAGAGTGAGAGTGAGAGTGAGTGAGGTGAGAGTGAATAGATAGAATATAATTAATTTGAGAGTGTGGTTTGGTGTTTGTTTAATAATTTGTATGATATATTGGTTGAAAGTGAATATATAATGGAATTGATGGATTGAAGTGGATTGAGAGTATTAAAAATTTAATAGTATATTGTGTGTAATAAATAAAATAACAATAATAATAATAAATTAGAATGAGTGAGAGAGAGAGTAATAATATATATAATATTAACAATAATAATAATAATAATACCTGTTGGCAGCGTTACCGAATTGGCTACCTATTCTGGTGCACCGTCTTCTTTCTTCTTTAATTTTTGCAACCTTCGCGACATTTTCACTAATTTCCACTGTGTGGAACACCACCTCGCTTCTTCTAGGCCTCTTCTCTTGTTCTTAGCCTAAACACAGGTGATTGAGTGATCTCACACCAAATCCTACTCTCTTTCCTCCTAATCTATTCTCAATTTTCAGCCGAAGGTGAGGTGGATATTGCGCTTATGGGGGTAACGATGTAATCTGTTGTCGTGTTTCTAGTTTTAAGTTTTCTGATTTTTCTACTCTCGTGTCAATCTACAAGTAACTTCATCTGTTTTGTCTATTTATCATCTACCTCTACTGACTATTCTAAAATTTTGACTTTTTAAACTCCAAAATAGAACACTCTCTCTCTCTCTCTCTCTCTCTCTCTCTCTCTCTCTCTCTCTCTCTCTCTCTCTCTCTCTCTCTCTCTCTCTCTCTCTCTCCGTGTTGCTCTCTTTTCTTCCTTTGGTTGCTGTTTTGCGTCCGGTTTGCGTGTGTTGTGTGGGTTTCTTGTTGTCTGTGTTTTGGTTTGTTGGGTGTTTTTTGGTTTTCTCGTCGATTTCTTCCTCTCTCTCGTCTCTCTTCTTCTCTCTCTCACACACACACCGTGTTTGTGTGGTGTTTGTTGTGTGTGTGTGTGGTTTTTGTTGCTTGGTTGGTGTTGTTGTAGTTGTGGTTGTTTTTGTTTGTGTTTAGTGATGTGGGGGTGTGGTGTGTGTGTTGTGTGTGGTTTGTGTGGTGTTTTGGGGTTTGTGTGTATGAAGGTGTTTTGGTGTGTGTGTGTGTTGGGTTGTGTTATTGTGTCTTCGTGTGCGTTGTCGGTTGTTCTCGTCGGTCCTGTCTTCTCGTCTCTCTCATCTCTCTCTCTCTCCCTCTCTCTCGTCTCACCTTGGGCCAGCTCTCTTCTCCGTCTTTCTCTCTCCATCTCTTTCTTTTTTTTTCTCTCTGTGTCTGTCGTGCTCTTCTGTTCTCGTGCGCTGTGCGGTGCGCGCGTTTTCGGTTCGCTTCTGCGCGTTCTTGTCTGGTCTGTTTCGTTCTGCTTGGTGTTGTGTTGATTCTGTCGTGGGTGTGTTTGTTTTCTTCTTCGTCTCTCTCTCTCTCTTCTCTCTCTCTCTCTCTGTCTCTCTCTGGGTCTCTGTCTCTGTCTCTCTGTTGTTTTTTGTCTTGTGGTTGGTTGTTTTGGTTGGTTTTTTTTTGTGTTTCGTTTGGGGTCTCTCGTGTTTGGTTCTTGGTGTGTCTCTCTCTCTCTTTTCTCTCTGAGCTTAACACTAAGAAGAGGTATAATGATCCTGACGGTATTCTCCCAGTGGTTCTTAAAACTTGTGTTTCTGAGCTTGTTCCCAGCCTTTGTAGGCTGTTTCGTCTCTGTCTTTCAACTTTGACCTTCTCTTCTTGCAGGACACGCGCAATCATTCAACCTCTTCAGAAAAAGGAGCAACATTCTCAATCCTCTCTAACTATCGTCCTATAGCTTTAACCTCCGTTCGTTCTAAAAAAAAAAATTTATCTATCCTTAAGAGGAAGGCTTGCAAACATCTTACATCTCGTAATCTAATCTCTGATCCCCAAAATGGCTTTCGTAAGAAACGTACTACTGGTGATCTCCTCTCTCTTACCTCAGATTTTTGGTCCTCTTCCCTTCGGCATTTCGGTGAATCTTTTACTGTAGCGCTAGAGATAACGAAAGCCTTCGATAGAGTCTGGCACAAAGCTTTGATCTCTAAATTTCACTTCTCTCTAATTTCCTTTCCGGTCATTCTTCAACATCTTCATCCTTTAAATCTATTAATAGTGGTGTTCCCCAACTCTTTTTCTTCTTTTCCTTAGTGACCTTCTCTCTGTCACTCCGTTTCCTATCCATTCTTATGCTGATGACTCCACCCTTCATTCTCCTTCCAACTAGAGAGTCGACCCACTCAATAGCAATCAACGCATACCATGATGCTGATCTTGGAGCAACTG
>JABUQX010080651.1:0-20078 GCA_015478945.1 Trachelipus rathkii
ACACAATAACCATGGGTCAAATTTAGTATTGAACCGCCACCGCTAAAAATTATGGCTTTGATGGTTCCCAATCACCGTAAGGAGTATACTGTGATGTTACTAAATTAGTCGTTCTAAATGAGTTTAGATTGAGTGCAGGTGAGTGCCAAGGTGAGTGCCAAGTTGAGGTGCCAATGAGTGCCAATGAGTGCCAAGTGAGTGCCAATGAGTGCAAGTGAGTGCCACATAGTGCCCACGTGAAGTGCACATAGTGCCAGCTGAAGTGGCCAACTATTTAATTCAAGCCTTTTCCTAAGCCTCCCTGAGCCTAGAAATAGCCCTAATATGGGTGTCTACACCCTAGGGTATAAGGTATAGAGGCAATCGATGGTGTAATATTACAAATCTGCTAGAATGCTTTCCTACTATGAGTTAGTATTTTTATAACACTTATAAGCACTTACACTCTCCATAGACACTTACATTAAACCATATACACTTACACACACACACACACACACACACACACACACACACACACTTACACTCACACACTCGATATTTTGATGCCCTCAGCATTAATGCCTCAACTTGTGCCTTCAGCATTAAATGCCGCCAGCAAATTGATGCCTCAGCATAATGCCTCAGATTGATGCCTCAGCATTACATGCCTTCAGCATTGATGCTCAACTTTGAAGGTTCATTCTTTGATGACTCATCTTTGATGAAGGGCAATCTTTGATAACCATCTTATATTGAATGATTCATCTTGATGAACCATCTTGATGGCTCATCTCTCACCCCAACATCGTAGAACAGAGTTTAATTATTAATGTTTTCCCCTATTCATAAGCTAACCACCAGGGCGCAGCGTGCGCCCTCCCCGCAAAGGATGACTGCCCCGCACCCGCAGGTGCGACCCGCCGCGTTCCCGCCCGCCGCGAGCGCCCGCAGGCGCAATTTTTCCGCGTACCCGCCCGCCGCGTGCGCCCGCAGGCGCAATTTTTCCGCGTACCCACCCACCGCGGGCGCCCGCAGGCGCAATATTCCCGCGCGAATGAAAAATATATATATATACTATAAGTCATTCATTTTTATTTCATACTTAAACATTTCAAAGAATTTCTTTTCAAATATACTATGAGTCATTCATTTTTATTTCATACTTAAACATTTTTATTAAAAACATTTTCGCGAACCTAAAACTGTAACTCATTACAGACCTATTATTTAACACATATATTTATTAACATTATTTTTTACTTAATACTTTTTACTTAATACTTTTTAATTTATAATTTTTTAAAAATTGTATGTAAGAATGAAAATACTTTACAATACTTTTTAATTTATAAACATTTTATTTTACTACAATTGTACGAAATTTTACTAAAAACATTAACATTACATACCTTAAAGCAGTAAAGCAGTAAATCAATAGAGGTGTTACCTAACACCGAGGGGGGATTAGTATGCTTTTGTTTTACTGCTTTACTGCTTTAACTCATGTTTTACTGCTTTAACTCATGTTTTACTGCTTTAACTCATATGTTTTACTGCTTTAACTCATATATTTATTAACATTACATACCTTAAAGCAGTAAATCAGTAAATCAATAGAGGTGTTATTACCTAACACCTAGGGGATTAGTATGCCTTTGTTTTACTGCTTTTACTGCTTTAACTTCTGCTTTACGCTTTAACTCATGTTTTTACTGCTTTAACTCATATCTGCTTTAGCTGCTTTAACTCATGTTTTACTGCTTTAACTCTCTGCTTTACTGTTTTAACTCTCTGCTTTACTGCTTTAACTCATATATTTATTAACATTATGTTTTCTTTTATATTTTTTATTTTGTTTTAATACTTTTTATTTATTATTTCTATTTTTATTTTTGTTTTAATACTTTTTTTATTTTTAATTTGTAATGTAAGAATAAAAACACACAGAGTTTCGGCTATATAAACATTTTATTTTAATAAATTTTACGAAAATTTATTAAAAACATATACTTTTACATACCTTAAACAGTAAAGCAGTAAAACAATAGAGGTGTTATTACCTAACACCCTAGGGATTAGTATGCCTTTGTTTTACTGTCTTTACTGCTTTACTTTCTGCTTTACTGCTTTAACTCATGTTTACTGCTTTAACTTTCTGCTTTTACTGCTTAAACTCATGTTTTACTGCTTTAACTCTCTGCTTTACTGTTTTAACTCTCTGCTTTACTGTTTTAACTCTCTGCTTTACTGCTTTAACTCATATATTTATTAACATTATGTTTTCTTTTATATTTTTTATTTTGTTTTAATACTTTTTATTTATTATTCTATTTTATTTTGTTTTAAATACTTTTTTTATTTTTAATTTGTTATGTAAGATAAAACACACAGATTTACTTACACTCTTATACACACATTAACTATGACACTTAACAACAATCTATGACCTTCATTCCCATAGTGACACTTACATTTAACACTTACACTTCACACACGATTACTTACAACACGCACAGATTTACTTACACTGCACACAAGATTTACTTACACTCAAACAGATTTACTTACACTCACACAGATTTACTTACACTCCACACAGATTTACTTACACTCACACAGATTTACTTACACTCACACACAGATTTACTTACACACACAGATTTACCTTACACTCACACAGATTTTACTTACACTCACACACAGAATTTACTTACACTCAAAACAGATTTACTTCACTCACTACACAGATTTTACTATACACACAAGCAACTCACTACACATAATAACGTATATTTATTAAAACATTTTTATGTTTAAATTAAACACATACATTTATATTAATCTTATTCAAATATAACTAAAATTATTTTAAAGTTTCTTAACTTCTATAATAAATCATCATCTTTCAAAGAATTTATTATTATCTGTTAATACTTTTTGTTTATAAATTTTATACCTATCAAGTTTTTAAAATAACTTTTACTAAAAGTTTATGAACATTTTTTATTAAAAAACATATATATTTTACGTAGTACCTTAAAGCAGCAAGGTTAGCCCCTAGCACCTCCTCTAACCAAGCTATTGCCGTTTTGTTCTAGTGACTTTACTGAGCTTTACATCACCTTTAACCCATCTATATAAGTATAAAAATGAACAAAATAAGTTCTTCTCTGCTAACATAATATGTATTTTATTAAAATCTTTCTAAGTTCTATTTAAAAATAAACAATTATTCACTTACATTTATATTAATCGCATTCATTGTTAACTAAAAATATTTCAAAGTTTTTTAAATAATTCGGAATTTCTTCTTTATTATTATTATTATTATCTATGTACTTGACAATCCATCACGAGAAAACACACCAACCCGCACTCCTAACAGATACGAAACTGACCTGACCTCTCTCTGTAAATGTGTTGAAATAACTAACCTTAGTTTTCAATTTAGGATAATCCTTTTTGTACCCCGGGCGATTTAAGCCTATTCCCGGTCAAAATATATTTCAAACTGACCTTTTTTTCTGTAAAAGGTGGTGCAATAACTACGTTAGGTCTAAATTTAAGGTATAAATTTAGGATAACCTTTTTGTATCCAGGCTGATTTAAGGCCTAATACTAGGTTCCAAAAGGTAATTCCAGTATGACAAGAATGAGAAATCAATGGTTATATTTAATTTTATAAACTAATTTCAACTGAACATGCTGGATACGGTAAGATCCTTTAATCAGGTAAGAAGGAAATGTTTACCTTCCTTGTGAGTGGACGGAGAATCCTTATCTCTATATGGCCTCGTATGTGATTGGTCGAGAATTTATTTTTCGCTTTTAGGTTGAAAAACATGTTTTTTCATATCCTGAACCTGGGTTTCGTTCATTTAAACTCTTAACATACATGTTAAATATTTATTTAAGAAAGTAAAATAAGGATAATAAAAACTTTACTAAATAATTAGAATTTTAATAATCATTATCTTACAGTAATTTATATATATATGGCTAAAATTAAATATATACAATGATTTTATATAAGGTTCACATTAAATATAATACAGGAATATTATTATATATAACACTTCCACATAATATTTACACATAATGTTTATGATTATTTTATATTAAAATTCTCCAAATCTTTGCAGATATGCCAATCATTTATATCATTATCGATGATATAGTTTCGTGTCTCAGTAATACCCTCAGTTAACACATACGTAAAAAGTTCCCGCTCAGATATCATAGTATATTTACATTCTGGGTCAACTGAAGGTATTACTGAGACACGAAACTATATCATCGATAATGATATAAATGATTGGCATATCTGCAAAGATTTGGAGAATTTTAATATAAAATAATCATAAACATTATGTGTAAAATGTATGTGGAAGTGTTATATATAATAATATTCCTGTATTATATTTAATGTGAACCTTATATAAAATCATTGTATATATTTAATTTTAGCCATATATATATAAATTACTGTAAGATAATGATTATTAAAATTCTAATTATTTAGTAAAGTTTTTATTATCCTTATTTTACTTTCTTTAAAATAAAATATTTAACAATGTATGTTTAAGAGTTTAAATGAACGAAACCCAGGTTCAGGATATGAAAAAACATGTTTTTCATACCTAAAAGCGATAAAATAATTCTCGACCAATCACATACGAGGTCATATAGAGATAAGGATTACTCCGTCCACTCACAAGAAAGGTAAACATTTCTCTTCTTACCTGCTTAAAGGATCTTAACGATCCAGCATGTTTTCAGTTTTGAATATATTTATAAATATATAAAAAGCATGTCTCGATTCTTGTCTATACTGGAATTACCTTTGACCTGGTATTAGGCCTTAAATCAGCCTGGGATACAAAAAAGGTTTATCCTAAATTTATACCTAAATTTAGGCCTAACGTAGTTATTGCACCAACCTTTTACAGAAAAAGGTCAGTTTGAAATATATTTTGACCGGGAATTAGGGCCTAATCGCCCCGGGGTAAAAACAGGAATATCCAAATTTAGACTAAAAGGTAGTTATTCAAACATTTTAACAGAGAGAGGTCAAGGTCAGTTTCGTATCTGTGAGGAGTGCGGGTTGTTGTGTTTTTTTCTAAAATTTTCAAACACATCAGATAATAATAATAATAATAAAGAAATCCGAATTATTTAAAAAAACTTTGAATTATTTTTAGTTAACATCGAGAGAATAATATAATGTAAGTGAATAAATGTTATTTTTAAATAAGAACTTAGAAAGATTTTAATAAAATACATGATATGTTAGCAGAGAAGAACTTATTTGTTATTTTTATACTTATTACATGGAAAGTATGATGTAAAGCAGTTAAGTCACTAGAACAAACGTGATAGCTTGGTGTAGATGGGGTGCTAGGGGCTTAACCTTTGCTTGCTTTAAGGTACGAAATATATGTTTTTAAATAAAATTTCATAAATTTTAGTAAAAGTTATTTTTAAAACTTGATAGTTATAAAATTTAAACAAAAAGGTTTTAACAGAGTAATATATAAATTCTTTGTTCAAAGTTAATGATTGATTTATTATAGAAGTTTTAAGAAACTTTGAAAATAATTTTAGTTTATTTGAATGATTTTAATATAAATTACGTGTTTAATAAACATAAAATGTTTATAAATCGTTATACGTTATATTTGTAAGTGAGTGTGCGTGTGTGTAAGTAAATCTGTGTTGTGGTGTAGTAAATCTGTGTGACTGTAAGTAAATCTGTGTGTGAGTGTAAGAAATCTGTGTGAGTGTAAGTAAATCTGCGTGTGTAAGTTAATATCTGTGTGTGAAGTTAAGTATAAAGTCTATGGAGTGTAGTAAATTGTGTTGTGAGTGTAAGTAATCTGTGTGAGTGTAATAAGTAAATCTGTGTGTGTGAGTGTAAGTAAACCTGTGTGTGTAGAGTGTAAGTAACATCTGCGTGTGTAAGTAAATCTTGTGTGTGAGTGTAAGTGTAAATGTATAAGTGTCTATGGGAAAATGTAAGTGTCATAGTGATTGTGTGTATAAAGTGTCATAGTGAATGTGTGTACTAAATAATAACAGAAACTCTGTGTGTTTTTTATTCTTACAATTACAAATTAAAATAAAAAAGTATTAAAACAAAAATAAAAATTATATATTAATAAATAAAAAGTATTAAAAACAAATAAAAATATAAAAGAAACATAATGTTAATAAATATATGAGTTTAAAGAAGCAGTAAAGCAGAGAGTAAAACAGTAAAGCAGAGAGTTAAAACAGTAAAGTCAGAGAGTTAAAGCAGTAAACATGAGTTAAAGCAGTAAAGCAGAAAGTTAAAGCAGTAAAGACATGAGTTAAAGCATAAGCAGAAACGTTAAAGCAGTAAAGCCAGTAAAACAAACATACTAATCCTGTGTTAGGTAATACACCGTCTATTGTTTTACTGCTTTTACTGCTTTAAAGGGATGTAAGTATATGAGTATTTTAATAAAATTTCGTCAATTTTATTAAAACTAAAATGTTTAACATTAAGCCGAAACTCTGTGTGTTTTTTATTCTTACATTACAAATTAAAAAACTAAAAAAAGTAATTAAAAACAAAAATAAAATAGAAATAATAAATAAAAAGTATTTAAACAAAAATAAAAAAAATCATAAAAAGTAAAATATGAATATAAATGATAAACTGAGTTAAAGCAGTAAAAGCAGAGAGTTAAAAACAGTAAAGCAGAAAGTTAAAGCAGTAAAAACATGAGTTAAAGCAGTAAAGCAAAAGTTTAAAGCGTAAACATGAGTTAATAAATATATGAAGTTTAAATGCAGTAATGCTGATAAAACAACGAGCAACTTAAAGCCTAGGGTTAGGTAGGCACTGCCCCTATTGATTACGTAATTTACTGCTTTAAGGATATGATAAATGATTAATAAAATCACCTATGAAGTTAAAAGAGCAGTAAAACAATATGAGTTACAGTAAAAACATGAAGTTACAGCAAGTAAAACATTCACCACATGTTAAGCAGTAAAAGCAGTAAAAACAAAAGCACACACACTAATATCCCTCTCTCGGTGGTTTAGGACTAACACCTCTATTGGATTTACTGCTTTACTGCTTTAAGTCATGTATTATTAAATGTTTTTAGTAAAATTTCGTACAATTTGTAGTAAAATAAAATGGTTATATATCAGACACTCTGGATTTTTTTCTTCTTAGTCTATACAATTATAAAAAAATCCACATTTTAAAAGGTATTATGGAGGGTGTGGAAAATAAGTAAAAAATGTTAATAAATATATGTGTTAAATAATAGGTCTGTAATGAGTTACAGTTTTAGGTTCGCGAAAATGTTTTTAATAAAAATGTTTAAGCTATGAAATATAAATGAATGACTCATAGTATTTGAAAAGAAAATCTTTGAAATGTTTAAGTATTAAATAAAATGAATGACTTATAGTATATATATATATTTTCTCATTTAAAAATAACATTGTAACACGCGCCGCGCGTGGGTGGGTAGCGAAAAATTGCGCCTGCGGGCGCCCGCGGCGGGGCGGGTACGCGGAAAATTGCGCCTGCGGGCGCCCGGGGCGCGGCGGGAACGCGGCGGGTCGCACCTGCGGGTGCGGGGCAGTCATCCTTTGCGGGGAGGGCGCACGCTGCGCCCTGGTGGTTAGCTTATGAACTAGGGGGAAGACATTAATATTAACTCTGTTCTACGATGTGGGGTAGAGATGAGCCATCAAAGATGATTTCATCAAAGATGAATCATCAATATAGATGGTAATAGATGCTTATATAATCAAAGTGAGTCATCAAAAGATGAAACCTTCAAAGTTTTGGGCAGCAATGCTGAGACATTTAATGCTGAGGCATCAATGCTGAGGCATTAATGCTGAGGCATCAATGCTGAGGCATTAATGCTGAGGCATTAATGCTGAGGCATCAAAGTTGAGGCATTAATGCTGAGGCATCAAAATATCGAGTGTGTGAGTGTAAGTGTAAGTGTATCTGTGTGTGTGTGTGTGTGTGTGTGTGGTGTGTAAGTGTATAATGGGTTTTTAATTAAGATGTCTATGGAGAGTGTAAGTGCTTATAGGTGTCATAGTGTGCTAACTCATAGTAGGAAGCATTCTAGCAGATTGTAATATACACCAATCGATTCCTCATACCTTATAACCTAGGGGTAGACACCCATATTAGGGCTATTCTAGGCTCAGGGGAGGCTAGAAAAGGCTTGAAAAAAGTGGCACTCAGCTGGACTATGGTGGCGCATCACTGTGGCACTATGTGGCACTTCCTTGGCACTCCATTGGCACTCATTGGCACTCATTCGGCATTCATTGGCACTCACTTGGCACTCCACCTGGCAACTCACCTGGCACTTCATCTAATACTCATATGAACACTATACAGAAAATACATAGACTACTAACACTTAACAATACAAGAGATGATTATATAGGGACAACCAATCAAACGCCATCTAATCATAGCAAAGTCGAAGGACTCCAAAACATTTCGACACCACTAGGATACAATAAAAACCACAACAAAATGAGTAAGGTACAACCAAAGGCAGAAAATACTCACATAAGGTCAACAAGGTAAAGACAATCAAAAACGGGCTAAGTCCTAAGGAACGGAAAAAAATTACCGTGGGTCAAATTTGACCCACGGTATATGGCAAGGTAAAAAGCCGAAATATCATGGTCCAAACAAGGTAAAAGACATCAAAAAGGGCTAAGCACCTAAAGGAAGATCAAAATTAACCGTGGGCCAAATTGACCCATGGAATACCAAAGGTTGGTCGAAAAATTTCCCGTGGGCCAAAATTGACGCATGGAAGACCAAAGGGTTGTCCGAAATTTCCGTGGGCAAAAAATGACCCATGGAAAACCAAAGGGTTGGTCGAAAATTAGGTTGGGCCAAAATTGACCCATGGAAGACCAAAGGGTAGCCAAAAATTACCGTGGGCCAAAATTGACCCACGGAAGACCAAAAATTTACCGTGGCGAAAAATGACCTCATATGGCAAGGTTAAGGCCGAATATCATGGTCAAACAAGGTAACGACATCAAAAAGGGCTAAGCCCCTAAAGGTTAGCCAAAAATTACCGTGGGCAAAAATGGCCCACGGTCGAAAAAATTAGGGGGCGTAAAATAGGGGGGTAATACGTACAACGGTTGCTGACGCAACCGTTTGGCGCAACCCTTCTTCGAAGGGTTGCCAAAAATTAGGGCTGCCGAAAAATTAGGGTTGCCAAAAAATTAGGGTTGCCGTAAAATTAGGGATGCCAAAAAATTAGGGGTGCCAGAAAATTAGGGTTCTCAAAAAATTTGGGTTTCTCAAAAATTTGGGTTCTCAAAAAATAGGGTTTCCCTTTCAAAAAATTAGGGTGTCTCCAAAAATTAGGGTTCTCAAAAAATTAGGGTTCTCAAAAAATTAGGGTTCTCAAAAAATTAGGGTTCTCAAAAAATACCGTGGGCCAAAAATGACCCATGGAAGACCAAAGGGTTGGTCGAAAAGGTAAAGTCCCAAAAAGGTAAAGGCCCAAAAAGGTCAAGGTCAGGTAAAAATTCGAGCTCAGAAAAGGTCAAGGGAAGGTAAAAAATTCGAGCTCAAAAAAGGTCACGGTCAAAAAAAGGTCAGGTAGGTCGGTCAGGTAGGTGGGTTTTTCCTCGCTCAGGTGGGTTTTTGGGCGAGCAATATGACCCTACTACTAATTTAATCTAATATATCATATATATATATATATATATATTATATATATATATATATGTATGTATAATATATATATATATATATCATAAATATTAAATACTTTATATATATATATATATATATATATATATATATATATATATATATAATATATTATTTATATTATATATAATATATATAATATATATATATAATATACTATTAATATATATATATATACTATATATATAGATATATATAAGACATAGGTTTGTTTAACTTTGTCTATTTTCATTCTACTAAAGATGATAACGTTGCTTCTGAATTGTCTTAATCTTGAAATTCCAAGAAATGGTGCTTCATTCTAGAAAAGCTCCAAGTCGCACGTGAGATTTATATCCGTGTAGAAAATGCACGTTGCCAGTTAAAATATTTCCTCTAACTATGATTCTTCCTTTTTCTCTGTTCATCTTTTTTTATCAAGTGGATTCATTCAAGTTAGTCTACTAGTCTACTGCCTCTCAATCTACTCTACACGATTCCTATAATTATTCTCATTTTCAACCCATTAAAATAATCGTTTACCTAATAATGTAATTTTTTTCTAAATATCGTATTTTTGACCTTTTTCTTCAGAGTAAAAAATTATAGAGGTGTGCGATTTTAAGATATTTATTACTCCTATATTTTTAAAAAGTTAAAAACATGCGCTTTCAGGTTTTACACTGCTTTGGTAAAATGTTGACTCATTCAAGCTAGTGAAATAAAAAAAAGAAATAAGAGAATTCTTCTCAATTTTTTAACAAGCGTACTATTGATCTAACTTTTCTTTACTCAATTAGTAATAGGTTATGAACCTTCTTTATTCTTTAATCTTGTCTCACTATCATTTGTAGGACTTTAAGGAACGCTCAACTGACTATCTATCCATCATATCTAACTCTTGACTAACTCTTGACCCCGTATACCCTTCGGAATTCGTGAGTCCTTTGACATAACGTGAGCAGCAATGTTGAAAGGTTCTGATAGGTCTACAAACATATTTTAAATTTTCAACCTCCTTCTTCCTTATCTATTTGGTTTTCGTAAATTTATACTTGATTCCTTTCCGTACACTCATAGTAGCGTGTTTACCAAAAAGGCATACTTCTCATTCTTTAAACTGTCTGAACTCTACTTACAGTTCCTAAAGAATTTCTGTATTACTATTCTCTACTCTTTTATTGTAATATCCATGTTACTGTCATATCATCACACATTAATCTTATATAATGATTTAACCTTATAATATTATCATTTTACTTTAAAAATCATCAAGGCACAAATTTCAGATGTTTTAAAAGGCTATGTATTTAACCGATCTTGATCTTGATCTATCTAATAACATAACAGGGTTTAAGATAAAAGGGGCAAAATAAACATGGGAGTTTTCAAAGACCCCCAAAAATTCATATACTATTTATGGGCCGTTTTACGCAATCTATCCATCACAATCGTCAATCTCAATCGAAACTTAACATTCATAAAACTTCTCTTTTTTAATATTTTCAGAAATTTCCTTTCCTTGGTTGTTCTTTCTTGAAAGGGGTAACACTGCTTCACCTCTATTCAAGAAGCTTATATAAAGAAGGTTGTCTGGTGCTTTGAGTAAGAGCATCAATATTACTTCATTATATCCAATGTTCTACATCTGATAAGTTAATGCATATGTATGTATTACGATTAAAACTCTCTAATACTCTCGTGAAAATTTTAAAATCTCATATTCTCTCTCCTCCCCCCCCCCCCCTCCCCTCCCCCTCCCCCCCCCCCCCCCCCCCCCTCTCCCTCCCCCCCCCCCCCCCCCCCCCCACCCCCCCGCCCCCCCCCCCCCCCCCCCCCCTTCTTCTGTGGAACTAGGTTTGATTATATATTTTAACTCATTCTCTTCTTTTCTTTCTCTAACTCTCTTGAGCAAATATATCCGAATAATATCTCTATCAGTAGCCAATCCATAATGACACTTCTTTTCCGATTTTTCTTCTACAAACAGAGTAATTTGGTTTAGTTTGATCCTTGAATTGCAAGATAGAGGTTGGAGGGGACTTCATCTAGTCTCCACTGCTCTCAAATTTTAAACATACACTATCAAAATTTTTATATCTATATATAATGATATAAACGATATATAATAATTATTTATTATTTTTATAAATTATTATTTTAGATATTGATAGGTATCATGACGTAGAAAAGGTACCTTGAATAGTATGTATGTATGGACATATTAAATCGAGTAATTATTATTATATTATATGTTGATATTAATTGTGTTAATGTTTTGGTCGCTAGGTGGTTAGATTCATAGTCTTTTATATGTTGTTGTAGTGTGAGCTGATATCTATATATAGTTGTGTTGAGCTGTGAACAGTGTACACTCGGTGAATAGAGAGAGAGTTTAGTGGTGTGTCGATAGAATAGAGATAGATAGTCCTCCTCCTCGTCCCCTTACTTGTTTCCTCCATACCCTTAGAAGTGTGAGTAGCTCGTGTGCGTAGTCGCATGGTAGAAGATCCACGCCTAGATCATATATATCATGATGACTACTCTGTTGAACTGTGGATCTGTCAATGTGGGTTCATTCCACTGTGTAAAGCCACCCAATCTATATTGTACCGCTCCTCACATAATACCCGGCATTCATCCTATGATGGCACGCTTTCGTCTCTCTCTCAATAATCTATTGATTCCTTTCTTTGAGACATTCCTGTTACTGAATCAATCCCCTTTTCCTTCGGTCTTCAGTCGGTCGATTCCCATGCACACCTCACAACCTTATATATTTCTCGTGGTTAAGACCAACCGACTATCATTCCATCCTTCCATATGACCAAACCCTCTCTTAAATACGCCGTTATAGTCTTTCATTTTCGCCCTATTCTTCATTACCACACAACTCTCCCTGATTTAATTCTTCATAACCTAAACTACACATCTTCACCCACTGGACTATCTCTGTCACTCATCTACCACTTAACCTACTTTCTGCATTTACTTAATCTAGAACCCTGCCAGTTCTATAAGGCTCTGGTCCAAACGCCTCTACAAAATTCTTCTCAAATTTCTCTTCATATAGTATTACAGCCATCTCAGCAAGAGTTCAAAATCATCTCGCATACATTATAGCAGGGATAAGAGCCTCTCTAATCCAGGGGGCTGCGGAGCGGAGCGCGCCGAGCCATTCAGGATGTTTTATCTGGTAGCCGAGTTATTGTCTAGAGTCGTAATCTCTCTCGGAGGCTCTGGGATAGCTGGACCTCCCGCTTGGTTTGACTTGAGAGATATCCGGAGTCGCTAATGTGTCTTGGTGTTCTTGTGTGCGAGTATACTCTAGGCCTGGGTGGTCGAAATTCTTGGTGGTCTGATGATCATAATCTCATGATTGGAGTATGTATGGTGTACTCTCCTCCATAATGATGAGTGGTAGTGTGTGTATGTGTGCCTGGGATGCTGTGAGTTGAAGCCAGAAGTAAGACTAGTGGTGATTGCTCGGCTCCGGCTTGCCGGGTTCTTCCGTCTCGGTCATAATACAAAATAGCAAGTAATATATAAATTTTATTACTACAGGGTAGGTTTATATGTGGTATATATGATATATAATAATATTATATATGTTGTATAGGTATTATTGTATTATTTCAAGTATATGTGTTATATTTATATAGCTGTTAATAATATTATAAGTAGATATAAATATATATAATATATATTTACAGTGGCGTTAATTTAGGGGGGGATGATGGGTGTCAGATCACTAAGTTCAGAGTGAATTATGTGAGTGTTATATTATTTATTATTATTATTATATTATTATTTATTATTTTTATTTATTATATTATTATTATTATTATTATTATTATTATTATTATTATTATTATATTATTATTATTATTATTATTATTATTATTATTATTTGAAAATCAAGCTTCCTGAAGTGTACGAGAAATTCATATTTTGTGCAATCAGCTTTTTTGAAGACTCGAAAAGTCACTCTCATTATTATTAAGTATTAGTCATCTATCGTTTATGCTGAAGTAATGGTGTAAAAATTGTTTGCTGCGCTATCCTATAATAGTAAAAATATATTTGAAATTTAATTAAGTGCCGCTAACTGCTATTAATTAAAAGTGGTAATTAAATAATTACTGTATGTGTAATTGTGTTGCTTGAAAAAATAAAACTTGCAATTTAAAAATTAAATAGGCCTACATACACTTCATGATTTTTCGTTTGAAACCTAATTTTTGAAAGGGCAATATTATTCATTTAGTTGTTGCTTTTCATAGTCTTGAAAATATATATTATTATTATTATTATTATTATTATTTATTAATATTATTATTATTTATATTATTATTATTATTATTATTATTATTATTATTATTATTATTATTATTATTATTATTATCTGCGAATATTCATTTTTCTATGGTGTTCCCGTGTTAATAGTTATTAATATAGTCGAACCAGTATTTAAAAATGGCTGAAAAAAGGGTTAAACAGCAGCTTTCAATTTCAAAATTTTTAATTAAAAAGCAAAAAACGAGGACTGATGAAATTTATAGTGCTTCTTATAAAACTACAGAACCTTTTAATACTTTAGCACCCGAAGCTTCCACATCTGTGGAGCACGAATCCAGACTTAATGATATAAGCTTGTACATAAACCAGAACCGCTCACAAAGATCTTCTGGCGAAATACGGGAAATTTTAGACAACGTATGGAAACCAACTGAAGATTTTACTTTTCCCGGTACAGAACACACACAAAAAGTACACTCTACAGAAAATGAAGAAAAGAGAACCTACATACTTCGCTTTCAGTATCATTGGCTGAAACGCTTTCCTTGGTTAGTATATTCAGCGATGGAAAATAGTGCATACTGCAAATATTGTGTATTATTTTCAAGAGGAAGGGCTGGTGTCAATTCACAGGACCTTGGCGTTTTCGTTAAGAAAGGTTTCTCCAATTGGAAAAAAGCAATTGAAAAATTTACCCGCCATGCTTCGTTAAAATACCACATAGATTGTGTTGCTGATGCTGAGAGTTTTGAGCAAGCATGGGAAAGGCCTGAACTGTCAATTCAAAACAGAATAATTAAGGAAAGACAGCAACAAGTATTGAAAAACAGAAAACGACTCGTTCCAATAATTGAAACAGTGTTACTATGTGGTCGGCAAGAATTGGCTCTTCGTGGACATCGAGATTCTGGTAAAATATCTATGTCAGAAGAACCAAAGAATAATGAAGGAAATTTTCGGGAAATACTACGGTATAGAGCAAAAGGTGATGCCAGTCTGCAGACTTCTTTAGAGGGAGAGAGTTATAAATATTTTAGTCCACAAATTCAAAATTCCATAATAGAAGCATGCAATGCTATTTTGTTGAGGCAAGTTGTTGACACTGTGAACAAGTCTAAATGTTTTGCAGCTCTCGTAGATGAAACTTCGGATATCCTCGCAACTATACCTATATCAACTGCAACACCCGAGAGAACATTTTCCACCCTAAGAAGAATTAAAACTTACTTGAGGAATACAACATCACAAACCAGGCTGAATGGTCTTGCACTGCTATCGATTCACCGAGAAATTCAAGTGAACGAAAATGAAATAATTGACGAGTTGGCGAAAAAAAAACGAAAACTCGATTTTGTTTTATAAGTAATGGACAATCTGTAATAGTTTTGTCGACTTTTGTTACAGTTTACAGTATATATATATAGTATATAGTATATATATATATATATAATATATATAATTATATATATTATATTTTATGTATATCTGTATACATAAAAATATATAATATATATATATATATATATTATATATATATATATATATATATATATATATAAAAATTAACAGCATTTGCAAAATCCCCACCCCCAGAAGAATTCGTAGTTACGCCCTGTATATATATATTATATAATATATATATATAATATATATAATATATATATATATATATATATAATAATATATATATATATAATATATATATAATTTATTATATATTATAATATATTATATATTATATAATATAAATATATATATATATATAATACTAATATATATATATATATATATATATTTATATAATTATATATATTATATATATATTATAATATATATATTTATATATTATATATATATAGATATATATATATATATATATATATAATATATATATATAATATATATATAATATATTTATTTATATATATATTTATATATATATATATGATATAATATAAATATATATAATATATATATATATATAATAAATAGTATGATATATATATATATGTTATATATCTAATTGAGGAGATCACCTTCAACTCTTACATTCCAATAATTATAATTAATATATATATAATATATAATAGTATATATATATTATATTATATATATATATATATATAATATATATATAATATATATATTATATTATATATATATTATATTCTCTTTTTTTCAGAAATTTTGCTTTTGTATATTTATTATTCAATAATGAAAAAGGTTCGGTACTTCTATAGAAAACTTATAATATAATTAAGTTTAATGATTACTTAGAAAATCATATCAACTAACCAAATCGATAGCACCTCATGTACTTGAATGTATTTACACATCTGAGATAAATTGTACTTTTCATTTGTCAGTATGAAAAGGTTAACCACAGTTGATGGGAAATAGTCAGTTCGTCATGCACGAAAGAGTTCTACCTAATTACCAGTTCTAAAGGGGTTCACACATACATCTACAGGATCTTTAAAACTAAGCGACATTGGTAAAATCGCTCTCATCCAGACATTGCTGCAATTGTTAAAAAAGAAAGGTGAAGCTAAAGGTATGTTCAGGATATACTTTATGTTCAAAAACTCAGAGTAAAGTGGAAACTTTTTTCAGTTGCCAAAAACTTGTTATGTCTATGTCAGTGAAAAATTCAAAAATACAATTGATTATAGATGGTTGTTTAAAGATATGCCCCATAGGTTTTTTTTATGCCAATACCAGGATTTTAAAGCACTGTGGAGGACATGGCTTCGAAACAGAAGTCCTTTAGACCGGGAAAATATTTGTAAAATAATTCTTAGAAGAAGCGGATAAGCAAAAACAATAATCTTAAAATTACTTAAAGGACGCTTCGTGCATTTAAAAATGGATGCTTTACACATGGCAAAGCTAAATTATTTTGCCAATAATATTAGATATGTGGACGAAGAAAAACAATATTCTAAAACGTAGCCCGAATGTGCGTACCAATTCGTAAACATTCATCGGAATATATCAATGCCCTCGCAATGGCGTTTTGCGTTGAATCGGCTGGTCCGAGTGATGTTAATTACTTAGTTACGAATAATGCATCAAAACTGATCAGTACGAATTGAAAAATTAATAATACCAATAAGGACGAGTTGACAGGAAGTGGTAAAATGTGATAATGATTTTATGAATGTCAAAACGTAGAAGTATAGTTGTTTTCAGAAGATGAACGAAAAACTGATGAAAAGACTTATGTTCCGATGACGTAACATTGCACACATGAAATGTGGAGTTCATACTTTACAGCTAGCAGTGCGTGATGGTCTCGCACAATACTCATACAGCAATCTTAATAAGCAAGGCGAGACAAAGTAGCAAAAGCAGCCAGTACCCCCAAAATTAATGGAAGTTCTTAAGAGTTCAAACTGGAAAAAGAGCAATCTTAGGTCAAGAGGACAAGATAGGGAAGTAACATTGTCCTATTGCTCTAAAGGCTTTTGCCAACTAAAAAGATCATAGTTAGTAGTATGATGGCTGCCGGTACTCCTGAACTTTTTCTCTCCGACAGTCAGTGGAAACAAATCGAAACCCTCGAAGAATTATTAAAACACTCATATTTACAACAAAAAATTCTCAATCAGAAGACTTGACTACCAGGAAAATTTTTATAGTAGAAGGGATTTTAACCAAATGACAAATATTCCATAAAGAGGAAAGAATGTAAACTGAAACTAAAAACTTTTGTCGGCTCCTTTGTCAGAATCGTTCTTCAGAACTGAAAAGATCTGATTATAAAGCTTAGGATGCTCTTGTGAACTAGGACTTAAATAATAACACTATCGACAAAAAAATCTGGGTCGGAGTCAATAGATTCAACAGTTCAGGAATCCTCCCTTTGTAGTATCTTGTCAGATGAAGATGAAAAAGTCAAATTTGACAGATAATGGAAAAATTGGAGCATGCAGAAAAACGATTGAAAAAAACTATGAAAGACAATCTAACCAGTAAAAAATACATTCAACCTGAAATCTCTAGAAAAATAAAAGTAGAATTTCTATTAAAGGGCATTAACGGATATTGAAAATCGACCGGAAATTAAATTAACAGTTAAAGAGCATAAAATTCATCCCTAAATTTTGCAAAGATGCCGCTTGCCACAGATTTACCAGCTTTGCCTCCTAGTCAAGTGGAATGTTGAGAGCTTATTTTCTGCCTTTTAAAATAATAAATAGATCTAAGGACATCGCTGAAAGAGGATTTTATTGAGAAGTTCTTATTGTTTAAGAACCCTGGTTCGAATTAAATTTATATTACAATTATGGTCAGCTGTTCAAAGAGGAAATTAGTTTTACAGTTCAGGTGATTCATTGCATATACTTCTGTATGTCGATATATATATATATATATATAATATATATATTATATACTATATTTATATATATAATAATATATATATATATATATATATATATATATATATATATATATATATATATATATATATATAATATAATATATATGATTTATATATATATATATATATATATATATATATAATAATATATATATATATATATAATATATAATATATATATACTATATATATATATATAATATTATTATATATATAATATATATATATATATAGTATATATATATATGATATAGGTGGTTAAATTGTATGGGCCGATGCTGAATGTGAACCACACCTAAACGTCAATTTTTTTTACTGCATTTCATTTGACATTTTTCAATTTCAGACTTACTCAATTTGAACCATGGAAAGATACACAATGGAGCAACGTGTTAAAGTTATTCAGGCTTATTATGAAAATGGGCGTTCAAATCAAAATGCATATCGTGCACTTCGTGATTTTTTTGGTCAATTTAATCGTCCAAATGTGCGTACAATCGGAAAAATCGTGAAAAAATTTGAGCAAACCGGGTCTGTAGGAGATTTGAAAAGACCAGTGCATGCTCGTACAGCTCGTACTGCAGAAAATATTGCTGCTGTTCGCGATAGTGTGGCTGAGGAGCCATCCACTTCAACTCGTCGTCGTGCCCAACAATTGCACCTCTCACGCTCGTCGTTGATGAACATTATGCATAAAGACTTGCATTTAAACGCTTACAAGGTGCAATTGACTCAAGAACTAAAGCCTCTTGACCATACAAAACGTCGTCAATGGTCAGAATGGTGGCAAGAAATGGCAACAGTGGATGATCAATTTTCGAAGAAAATCATCTTCAGTGATGAGGCACATTTTCACCTCACTGGATTCGTCAATAAGCAGAATTGCCGCATTTGGGCGAATGATAATCCAAGAGTGATTGTCGAAAAACCAATGCACCCACAAAGAGTGACTGTTTGGTGCGGTTTATGGGCTGGCGGCATCATCGGGCCGTATTTTTTCCAAAATGAGGCCGGTCAGGCAGTTACTGTGAATGGTGTTCGCTATCGTGAGATGATAACGAACTTTTTATGGCACGAATTGGAAGGTATGGATGTGGACGATATGTGGTTTCAACAGGACGGTGCCACTTGCCACACAGCTAACGAAACAATGGCTCTTTTGCGCGACAAATTCAATGGCCGTGTTATCTCACGTGGTGGCGATGTCAATTGGCCGCCAAGATCATGTGATTTGACACCGTTGGACTTCTTTCTTTGGGGTTATTTGAAAGAAAAGGTGTACGTCGATAAGCCAGCAACAATTCAAGAGCTAAAGGATGAGATAATTCGGCACATTAACGGCATAGAACCTCAATTATGCCTCAGCGTCATCGAAAATTTTGACCATCGGATGGAGGTGTGCCGCCGAGGTCGCGGCGGCCATTTGGCCGATATTTTGTTCCATACATAATTGAACCATACCATATTATCATAATAAAAAAAAATGACAATAAATTTCCTAAGTTAATTTGTTTTATTCCATTCAGCATCGGCCCATACAATTTAACCACCCTTATATATATATATTATATATTATATATATATATATATATATATATATTATATATAAATATATATATATATATTTATATTATTATATATATATATATATATATAATATATATATATATAATA
>JABUQX010080652.1:0-25000 GCA_015478945.1 Trachelipus rathkii
GATAGCATACAAAAACGTAACTATTCACACTTTTTTCATGCATACTCTAACATATCAATGTTAATTTACATTAACTCATAATATTAACAAAAGTTTAACTTAAACCTGTTCAATCATCATACCTGACAAAGAATATCATGCTGAAGTAACAAATGGTTTACATCAACTTCTGTGACATTTAGACAAAAAAAATCATCATAACCCTAGAGGCTATCATCATCTTACGATTTAAATACAAAGTTTTTTAAACCAAACATAAACAAAATAACAAAATCATTCTTCATCACACACACATAACATCAAAAAATAACTTATTTGAGTAAAATATCTACAGTAAAGCGTAAATAATTTTACTGATTTTAAAGCAGTAACATCAGTAATCAGTAAATCAAACCACTCCATCCACCTGCAGCCCTACCCGTTCCACCCGCCTGTGATCTATTGAACTATTGATCAGTCATATTTCAAGTATCATTTCTCAGAGGAGGGCATCACATAAAATAATTCTTTAATATACTAACCTACAATATATCTTAACCAACAAGTTATTAGCATCAATAAAGCTACAAATCATAACCGCGACTTAGGAATACAATGTACAAATGCAAGACCTAACATACCTCGCGTATGAATAATCAGGCTAACATCCTGAAAAATTCCCTCTGATCAGGGTATAAAGTAGCTAACAGGTCTGCAATACTCGATATGTTCCCACTTTTCGAGAATATTAGCAACAGGTAAAGCCGTATTATCTAACAAAAATCCCTTAACTAAAGTGACCAATCTATCAAAGATGGCACATCTTGAACTATGAATTGACACTATCTTATCAAAGTGTCACTGTCTTCGACGTCCTAACCCACATCATTTGCCTATGACATCAACGTAGACCATTAGCAAAAGTCTAGGGCAAAACTAACATTACTCAACCAAAAACTTAACGCTAGCTCACGTTTCTAACACATCAATCGTCCGTTAACACAGTAATACTTACAAAAACTCATCATTCTCTAACAAATCAGGTTATTCCACAATTTCATAGTCAATATTACATCGTCTTCACTTACGATAAAACGTTTTCATCTACAGCAGACATTAAAGACAAACTTACCTCTCCGAAGAACCAGGGGGATCGCCGCCCCTAAAGGGGTGTGAATCTGCGAGGGGGGATCATCCCGAAGGGTGTAGCGGGCTTTGGCCCCATGCCCGAGGGCTGCGGCCTTCCCTCCTCGTCGAGGGGTAAAGCCCGCTTACACCCCTCATGTTTGGTTAAACTTTGTTATGTTTGCGATTACTCGCTGGGATTATGACATTTAGACGAGGTTATGATGATTTTTTGTTAAATGTTACCGAAGTTGATGTAAAACATTTGTTACTTCAGCATATATTCGATGGTTAGTGATGATTAGACAGGTTTATGTTAAACTTTTGTTAAATATTGACTGATGTAATGTAAAATTACATTGATATGTTAGAGATATGCATGAAAACGTGTGAATAGGTTACGTTTTGGGTGCAATGTTAGTTATTTACTGTTGTTAAGGGCGGAAGTTTGTTAATGTTAGGTGGTTTATTCGTACGTATGTTGTGTGTTGGGTTTGTCGTTGTACATTATATTCTTAGTTCAGGTTATTTTATGTTAGGCTTTATAAATGTAAAAACGTTGTTACGATAGCATATATACTCGCTGGTTAGTATATAAAGAATTATTTTTGTGTATGTTTGAATAAAACTTTGCTATGTTTTACAGTTATTCTTGGTCTGTAAATGATAATTAAACAAGGGTTATGATAAATTCTTGTTAAATATTACTGGGTCAATTAAAATTATCGTTAATATGCTAGAGATATGTTTGACAAAAGTATGAATAGGTTACGTTTTGTATGCAGTGTACCCCACACACTAGTTAACTTTACAGGTGTTAAGTGTGGAGCTTTGTTAATGCTAACAGTTTTATTTCATGCTTAAGTTGTGATAGATTCGTCGTTGTACATTATTTTCTTAGTCCATATGATGCTATTTTAGCTTTATTAATGTGAAAACCTTGTTATGTTAGCAATTATTCGTTGGTTAGTATATAAAGAACTCATTTTGTGCTATGTTATTGTTGTTGTTGTTGTTGTTGTGTTCTAACGAGAATATATACCCTTTTGAACTGATATGGCTCGTTCGTAGTCGTATTCTTGTTTACTTCTTCTGATTGGGTTTAAAGAAAGAATCTTATTACATTTAAGGGTTTATACACTATATTCTTCAGTAGGATAGTTTTCGCAATGGTGATACGATGACAATCCTCCCTCCATGCCTACGCCTTGTTGTTGATAATCTTCACGAGGAGATTTCGTTATTCCCAACGAGTGTGTCATTTATATTTAATTGTAAACGAATGGCGACTGCTACATGCTCATATTCCTGTTCAGAGGGTCAAATATAATAAGTTTTGCATCACTTTATGCAAATGGTTATAGCATTAAAATCATTTTCCATGTTTAGAGTTGGTATTTTCTGAAAGGGGGGGAAGGAGTCTAAAAAAAGAGATTATGTTATTTGGATAAAGTTATGATAAATTTTTGTAAAATATTACTATGATAATGTAAAAAACTTTTTTACGTTTCCATATATTCGTTGGTCTGTATGATAACGTCAAGGTTATGATACATTTTTTGATAAATGTTACTGTGTAATGTAAGATTAACGTTAATATGTTAAGATATGCTTGGAAAAAAGTATGAACAGGTTATCGTTTGGGTAATGTAAAGTTAAGTTAGCTTTACTGTGTAAGTGTTGGAACCTTGTTACATGTTAACAGTTTATTAGGGGCGTAAGATGTGTTAGGTTTGTCGTTGTACATTATTTTCCTAGTTCATATGATGCTATGTTTAGCTTTATAATGTGAAAACATTGTTATGTTAGCATAATATTCACTGATTAGTATATAAAGAACTCAGTGTGCAACTTTGTTAATGTTAACAGTTTATTCGTAATTAAGTTGTGTTAGATTCGTCTTTGTACATTTTTTTCTTTTCTTATTTCATGTAGCTATGTTGTTTTATTGATGTGAAACTTTATTACGTCATCATATATTGGATTTTGTTAGATAACACAATGTTGTGATAAATTTAGTTAAATATTACTGTGTCAGTGTAAGATTAACGTTACTATGTTAGAGATATGGCTTGAAAAAAGTAAGATTAGGTTACGCTCTGCATACCATGTTAGTTGCTTTACAGGTGTTAACGTGTGGAACTTTGTTAATCGTTAACAGTTTTATATTGTGTGTAAGTTGTGTTCGGTCTTGTCTTTTGGCATATTTTTCTTAGTTCATGTACGCTATGTTCCTTTATTGATTGGAAAACTTTGTTACGTTAGCATACTTTCGCTGCTCTGTATGATAATTAACCAATGTTGTGTGAATAAATTTTAGTTAAATTTACCTGTTAGCTGTAAATTAACTCGTTATGTAGAAAGATATGCTGACAAAGTACAGAATAAGGTTAAGTATTTGCAATGCCTATGTTACCGTCTACTCTTACTGTGGTTCAAGTGCGGTAACTTTGTTAATGTGACTGCTTATTCCTGCTTAAGATGTGTTAGGTTTGTTGTTGTACAATCGGCTTCAGATATTTCCCACCCACCTCTATTTAATCAAATAACGAAAGTGGCTTGGTTCTTAAATTCTTTCTTCAGAGGCCCCGCCCACTTTTGCATCTAAATAAATAAATATATATATATATATATATATATATATATATATATATATATATATATATATATATATATACTATTATATATATATATATATATATATATATATATATATATATATATATATAATATATCTTTATTTATATATATATATATATATATATATATATATATATATAATAAATATATAATATAAATATTTATATATATAATATATATTATATATAATATTAGTTTTATCTTCTGAGGCCACGCCCACTTTTGTTATATATATATTATAATATATATATATATATATATATATATATATTATATATTATTATATTATATTATATAGGTGTACGCACAATCTGTATTATCTTTAAGTATCAAATGTTATCTATAAGTATTCCACATATATAATATCCATTTTTTTCTCATAGGCCGGGTATTGTTTTCATCATACTGCGCACATCCAAATATATATTATATATATATATATATATATATATATAATATATATATTATATATAATTTATATATTATATATATATATTAAATATATGATATTACGTGTGACTTTGTAAGAAACCATTACACTGGCCAACAAAAACCAAAAATTTTTTTTTTTTTTTGCTGCCAAGGAATATTTTATCGAATTTATAGTAAATATTTCGGGTGTGCTGATTTCAGAAAAGACATTAGTTTTCCAAGATTGGCTCTAGTTCTTTAGATACAGGGTGTTCCACATATACTACTCTTATACAAATATCTTTTTTTTAATGCATATTTTACAGTAATATCGTTTTTTTTCTTTTAAGGGGCCTACCTTTATATATACTTTATTTTTTTTTATTTTCACACACTATGAGTACTTCACGAAGAGCCTGTTTGAATAACCCCAATGTTTTCTGCTACACTCTGTGGTGAATATTGCCAGGAGAACCGAAGAAGAAATATTACTAACTTTGTGAAGCAAGCATATCTGGCATATTTTGGAATGAAACTCGGAGACCAAGATAAGTCTTGGGCTCTTCATATGGTCTGTAAAAACGTGTGTCGAAAATCAACGTCAGTGGAAAAATGGACGAAGGAAAAGGTTTAAAATTTGGTGTGGCTAATGGTATGGCGGAGCCAAAGAATCACACCACAGTGACTGTTATTTTGTTTGGTTAATGTGAAAGGGTATCAATCGTTACAAGAATGTAAATTTGAGTATCCTTGATTTGGACACCAAGGCGCCTGTACCACACCTCCGACGGTAGTCCATTCCAGTGTTCACCTACACTCCCAGACAAGCATTGTCTAATGAAGAGCATCATTACAGGATTTGGTGTCGCACACTGCACGATAGTAGAGATGAATATGAAGAAAGTACTCTACACAGCAACAGTTCTCCCGGGAAGAGATCAATGATTAGTACGAGAGTCAAGTCTCTCCAAGCAAGATTCTGAGCTTCTTAGCATAACTAGACTAACGTGAAAGACTGTCTCAAGGCCCGACAGTAAAAATACACTTTCTTTCCGGCAAGAGAGGTAAGCTACCTCTTCCAATATCTTCCATTGAAGAAGAAGACCTAGTATACTGTAGCATCCCTGGACTCTAACTCCAATGGGGTTACTAATAGCCGACCGAAGATTGCGATCTGTTTATGGATACGTTCAACGAGAAGGCCTTGAAGTGTGTTTACTGAACAATGGCAATCAGTTATGGCATCGATTCCAATAGGTCACTCAACAAAAACTGAAAGAGGAATATGAAAATATAAGAATGATCTTGCAGAAGCTTAGATATAATGAACACCAGTGGTCTATATGCGTTGATTTGGAGATGGTCAACATCTTACTTGGCAGCAAAGCGGATATACTAAGTACCCTTGTTTCATATGCTTGTGGGATAGTAGGGCTAAAGAAGACCACAGGGAAAAAGTTGTATGGCCTGCTAGGGAAACCATGACTGTAGGTGCATCAAATATCATTAACGAACCACTGGTTGACAGGGGAAAAATTATTTTCCCACCACTCCACATCAAACTAGGACTGATGAAGCAATTTGTAGGGCCCTAGACAAAGATGGTGAATGTTTCAAATATATTTGCAGATTTTTTCCAGGGTTGAGTATGGAGAAACTCAAAGCTGGAATCTTTAGCGGCCCTCAAATTCGCCAAATCATCAAGGAGGACAATTTCATAAATTCCATGACATTGAAGCATCTGCCTGGAAAAGTTTTGTCTTGGTTGTTCAGAACTTTTTGGGCAACCATAAATCTGCGAACTATGTAGAACTCGTACAGCAATTGCTTTCAGACTTCAAAAATTTGAATGCTAATATGAACATAAAAGTTCACTTTCTACATAGTCACTTAGATCGGTTTCCGGATAATCTAAGATGTTATAGTGAGGAAGGGAGAGTTTCATCAAGATATCAAGGTGATGGAAGAAAAGATACCAAGGAAGATGGGATACCACATGATGGCAGACTATTGTGGAGCCTTCAACGTGATTGTCCCCATTCTGCACACAGAAGACAATCATATAGACAAGCGATTTGTAATGCTTTAATTGTGATTTCATTGTACTGAATTGAATGTTTTGACCTAATTAGCATTTTATTTACTTACTCATTAGCAATTTGATATATATCTTTCGTGTTTTTTATTGTGATTACGTTAAACCTAACATAATTGTTGTTATTAATGTATTTTGTGACCACCCTGTATCTCAAAAAACTAGAGCCAATCTAGGAAATCGGAGGTCATATTCGGAATCAAGGGCAACAAGTTACCTATAAAATGACTTTCAAATGTTTTGCCGGAAAAATCTTTGTTGGCCAGTGTTATAGTTTTACTTCAGTGTTGCTACCAGAAGTGAAAAGGTAAAATTAGTTTATTTTTATTTAGTTTTCTACATAGCTAGCTATTCATTTATCAGTTTTATATTTTTTTCATATTGTTCTGTTTGTTGAGAATTAACAATACATTTTTACATTCCCAGTGCAGAGTTTTGAGATCGATGAAATATATATTTTATATATAATATATATATATAATATAATATATAATATATATTATATTATAATATATAAGTAAATATATATATATATATATATATATATATTATATATAATATTATATATATATATATATATATATATAACCACAGCATTAGAAAGCATCACGCGTGTAACTAAAAAATAATAACAGCTACAGAAAAAAATAACATTTTTGATTTTAGCAAGCAATTTCTCGATGAAACTTAAAAAAAAAATTATTTTTATTCTAATATTTATTAATAACACCTTAAATACTAGTATAATCTTAGATATGGCAACGCATACAGTGTGATTGACTTTCAATCCCTCATTACTTCATGCATACGCAAGAGTTGCCAAACGTATTTTTTAATTTTACGCTTTGGAGAAAATGTTATTTTTTCTTTTTATATCCTTTTTAGGGGGTTCGAGCCGACGGAGGGACAGAGGGGGGACGAAGTTCCCCCCGTCGTCCCCCGGTAGGCCGAGAAACCCCGACTCTATCCATCGTTCTTGTTTACCCGTGGGATATTCTTTAATTAAAAAAGAAAAAAATTCAACATTTGGCACCTTTGCGTACTCGCTCGAACTACTCGAGCTTCTTCGTTTTCTCAGAAAACGGTAATATCATACAAGTTTTCAACATTTTAATATTTTTAAATTTTTCAAAAGCGTTATTTTTTTTTTTTATAAATTTCATGGATTAAAATTGTCTCCTGATAATAAAATGTTATTTATTTTCCAGTACTGTTATAGGTTTTTTTAGTTACATGCATGATGCTTTCGGGAGGCTGACCATATATATATATATATGGTGTTTTTCTATATTTGAATCAGTTCATATTTTCTGAAAAAAATTTCTAAGTTCAAGACAGGGGAACAGAGTCAGCCGGCTGCCTTGTGTTGTTGGCGTAGTAAAGATAATTTTCTATTTGTTATATTAGGGTTTAGTTGTTATATCATGTTGTTGTTATTATGTTGGTTGTCGAGAGTTATGATAAGTTGTGAATTATTTACTACTAATTTATCTTTTGTGTTTTAATGAATATAATGGTGACGGAAATAAATTATTATCATTTATACAATATTTGAATCAGATCATATTTTCTGAAAAAATTTTCTAAGTTCAAGACAGGGGAACAGAGTCAACCGGCTGCCTTGTGTTGTTGGCGCAGTAAAGATAATTTTCTATTTGTTATATTAGGGTTTAGTTGTTATATCATGTTGTTGTTATTATGTTGGTTGTCGAGAGTTATGATAAGTTGTGAATTATTTACTACTAATTTATCTTTTGTGTTTTAATGAATATAATGGTGACGGAAATAAATTATTATCATTTATACAATATCACAAGTTAGTATTGAAAAAAAAAACATTGTATTCGCTATACAAATTGCGTTAAGGTGAAAATTTAACTTTGCATGTAAATCTTCTTTATCTTTGAAGGAGTCGAAAGATTGAAGTACGTAAATATATTATCTATTGGTTATAGGTATATAATAATAGGTCGAAAGATTTGAAAGTACGTAACTATATATATATATATATATATATATAATTAAATTTTTTATTATTCTTTTTTGTATTTATTTGATTATTTATTAAACTTAAATATTAGTAATTTTGTACTTAAAAAAGTATTATCTAGGTTACGTTAGATTTTGTGCAACCACGATCCATTTCGTTTAGGTTGAAGTTTCTTTCCAACCACGATCCATCTAGGTTAAGGTACGAACTTTCCTTAGCAAAACCGACGACGATCCATCTAGGTTAGGTCGAACTTTCTTTCCAACCACGATCCATATCTAGGTTAGGTTGAACTTTCTTTGCAACCTTCGATCCATCCAGGTTAGGTCGAACTTTACACGGCTTAAGCAAGGTAGGTAAGTCCTGGTCAGAGTAGACACCTAGAATTTACTATATTACTATAGGTGGATTTATATATTATATATATAGTAGAGTAATTTTATATATATAGTATATATATTTTATAATATATAATATAATATGTATATATATATATTATATATAGTATATATAATATATATATTATATATCACGTCGTGTTTGTTCATCACATTTGTCAGCCAAGCCCGAGCGGCTGGCTTGACTGGCATGGCTCATGGCTTACAAAGCCATCACCCAAGCCAGTCAAGCCAGCCACTCAGGTTGGCTGAACGAACACGATTCATAATATAAAAGAACTTTCCCACATATATATATATATATATGTATAGAGGTATATATATACTATATATACTATATATATATATATATTATATATATATATATATATATAGTAATATATTATTATATATATATAATATAATATGAATATATATTATATAGTAATATATATATAGTTGAAGGCTCAGTGTCGATTATCCGCCTCCAAGTTAGCTCAACCAATTTTTTTTTAAAATCTACATAATCAAATAAAGTCTTGAAAGATCTTTTGTTGCCACATCGTGTTTGTTTTTTATGTATTCATTATATTTTTTTTTTTTAACAATGTACGAGTGAAATAAATAGAATATAAAAAATAATTACATAGATTATCGTGTAAGTAAAAGGTTATGTTACAGTTTAGTTTAGCTTTAGATAGATAGGATCTAAACTACATATTAAGTTAAGTAAATTATTAGGTGAGTTTGTTAGTTTACACATATATGATTTTTTTTTTAATTTTTAGAGGTGTGAAGCTGAATTATATAATAAGTTTTCCAACAATTTGACATTTGGGCATTTTCCCTTAACAATTTTATGAAATAGTATTAATCAGAGAATTACATATTGACAATCGATATTGGTATCAAGGATGGTGAGGCGGACAATCGACATGATCCTATATATATAAAATAATAATAATATTATATATATATATTATATATAAATATGAATATCCTAATATATTTTATATAACTTATATATATATATATATATATATAAATATATAATATATATAACGTATAGTAGGTATGGGGACCTTCTTTTAGCTTCATACGACATTTATTAATTTCCGAATAGTCGCATTATTTCTACAACATGACACCATCTTCACCCTTCAAGAATAAAAAAAATTAAGAACTATTCTACGAAATATAATACTATCTTCAATTATTGTGAAGTACAAAAAGATTACAAATTTAAGAAAAAACCAATTTCCTTTTGAACATTTATGTGAGAGAAAATATACCTTATAAATAATAATTACAATAGTTAGTAAAAAAAAAAAAGAAAAAAAAAAAAAAAAAAAAAAAAAATAATTTTAAATAAATCCTGACCTTGAAAAGGAACCGGGAAAAGGAATACATTGCTGGGATGCTGGTCTAATTTTTGTGCGGAAAATGTAAAAAAAAAAAAAAAAAAATAAATAAAAAAATAAAAAAAAAAAATAATGCCTACAGTGGACAAATAATTCATTATATGAGAATGCCATGGTTCAAATAATGTAAGTTAGGAAAATGTAAAAAATAAAAATAAAAAAATAAATAAAAATTATTGTTAATAATTATAGTAATATGATTAGAAAGCCTATTTAGAGACCTTTTATTGGTTACTCGTTAAAATAAATAGACTTTCTATTAAATTTTGCTTTTTTTTTAACTAAAGAATACCCCAAGGGTATACCGCACTGAATGGCAGGAGTCGGGGTCGTCTATCGCCTTCCGGGGAACACTTGGGGTAGTGACTAATCCCCTCCTCCGGGGAGGGTCTCTCCGGAACCCCCGCTTTTGGTATTTGGGTGTCGCGGGGGGGGTTTCCTCCGCCCCTCCCCTGACGGGGTTTGGAAAACGTCCCCCCCTGTGTTCCCCCGTCGGCTCGCGCCCCCTACATTGCCGTGAAAATATATACAAAAATAAATATATATATATATATATATATATATATATATATATATATATATATATATATATAATACTATATATATATATATATATATATATATATATATATCTTATATTTATACTATGTCCCAGCCCCCCCAAAAAAAATAGCCAATTTTTGTTTAATTTTTTTTTTTTTTACCTTTTCCCTAACAAAATATTACAAGGATTCCAAAAATGTATTCTCCTTTTCCTGTAGCTATTGTAGTTTTCGGAGATTGATTTTTTTTTTTTTTTTTTTTCACAGTTTCCACAGTAAAATTTTGCCAGGATTCCAACAATATTTCCTTTTCCTGACTAATGTAGTTTCTTTGCCAGATATGGATTGTGGGTTTCTTACTAATATATAGTAGTAATATATTTTCCTCGTATATCATATATATATATATATTTAATCATATAATAATAATTATAATATATATTATATTATAATAATATATATTAATATAATATATATATATATATAATAATATATATATATATTTATATCATTTTTAAGCTTCACTAAAATTTAAAAAAATAACTGTACGAAATGCATAAATGCTTTCATAGAAATCCAAAATGTCGTGACGAATAAAAAAGGGCTATATATCTATAATTATTATACTATATAGTATATATATATATATATATAATATATATATATATATATAATATATATATTATATAATGATATATATATATATATATATATATATACGGCCCATTAGAAAGACCGTCAGCTTGATTTTTTTTTTTTTTACCATATTGTAGTATATATCAACAATGAATTTCAGTGGTGACGGACATGATTCAAAAGTTCGAAATATTTTAAATAAATTTTAAAAATCACATTTATATCAAAAAAAAAATTTAAAAATAAAATATCTCGAAAAGTACGAACTTACGAAAACCAATTACATATTTGGGAATCAGCGTATAAAGCTTATAAGCAAAAATGTCAAAAAAAATTAAAAACTAGTTTTTTCATAATGAAATACTTCGAAAAGTACGACACTTACAGAAAAACCTATTACATATTTTGGAATCAGCGTTTAAAGCTTATTACAAAAATTGTAAAAAAAAAAATAATAAGGGGGGCTCGAGCCGAAGGGGACAGAGGGGGGGGCGTTTTCCATACCCCGGTAGGGGAGGGCTTGAGTAAACCCCCGCGACACGCCTAATACCAACGAAGCGGGGGTTCCGGAGACCCTCCCGGAGGGGGGAAATAGTCCTACCCGGTCGTTCCCACGGAAGGCCGAGAGACCCGACTCCTGCCCATAATATTGCGTTCTACCCTTGGGGTATTACATTTAGTTTGAAAAAAAAAAAAAAATATTAAACCTGTGTGATGCGCGCGCGTCGACGGAGTCTGTAATACACATACACTGGTTGTCTATATAATTTTTTGAATCAATTAGGATTTGTTCACCTCCTTAATTGACTGTTAGGATCCTATACTTAGAGAATAATAAAAAAAGAAATCAAACTGACCGAGTCGTCAAACATAACAGTCAATATATAATATATAATATAATAATATCATAATAATAATTATATATATATTATATATATAATATATATATATAATATATATTATACATAATATATATTATCATATATATATATATATAATCAAGTGAAGGCTATTCCCTTTGATCTTACCCCGTAAAAAAAAAGCTTTGGGAAATTTAATCCGAATTTATTATTTTAAAAGGATAATTACATTTTATTCCCTTCTATAGACATTATTATATTTTAAAATTTTATAAAAAAGAGAAAATCGCATTTTTATAAATTCCACATCGAATTTACAAAATGCGGTTTAAACCTTATTAATTAATTTACTTGACTGTTGTTAGTTAGGCTAGTGTTAGCCTAGCCATACCGTGACGTAGCTTAACTCGTAGATGAATATAGCTAAAGGAGATCCATGATTGGGTCTTTTTTAAGTTGATCTATATGATATTTCCATGTGAACGTTCCTAGATAACGTTGAAGATTTCTCTTATATTGTTTATCAACAAATAAATAAATAATATATATATATATATATATATATATATATATATATACATTGTACTTTAGATATATCCCTCTTATTCCAGACCATAATCTTACTATACATTAACACAGGTAGCAAGAAACTCTCATATATATATATATATATTATAAAAACAGTTTTGGATATCGTCGCTTGTTGGTTGATTTCTTTCAATTTAGCTTGACCTGAGTGGAAGTTGGAAGTCTCCAGGTCAAAAACTTTTAGTATCCTTTTAGAATCGATATCGATTGGATCTCTTTCCAAATTAAAGGAAAGGAAAGTTTCAACTTCAAGTTTCAAATTCATTATCAAATCATTCATTTTCATTATCAAATCATTCATAATCGATTGGATCTCTTTCCAAATTAAGGAAAGTTTCAATTTATCAATTAAGTTTCGTACAAATTATCAAAGTGTTTGGTTATACGAAACGTAATCATATCGAAAAAGGTCGCAAGACTATTCAATTAATAACCTTAATCTATCAAGAGAGTGTAATGGTTTTACCTTTTAGCACTAATTTATTATTTATCGATTTATTTATTCATTTAGTCCTGCAGGAATTTATTTATTTATATGGGTATTAATTTCTATTTATTATTTATAATAGTGCGTATTGGCTATTAGCCGAAAGGTAATTATTTGAATCCTCTCGAGTTGGACTATCGTCAGATGATAGCTGCATTAAATTTGCCTCGCTATCACTCTGACATAGTCTAGTTTTTTCTAATTCAATTTAAATGAGTCTTAGATCGATTATCATTGAGGCTGAAAATCATATACAGCTTTAATTTCAATTTCAAACGAAGAAGAGGCTCATATCTAACCTAAATAACCATTTGAAGCGGAAGATCGTCTCACACAGATGCTTTGACCGGTGAAAGAGAGAACAATCTTTCAAACCAAGGCTCTACAGTCTTCCATATTCAGGTGGGTTATATCAACATTTAAATTTTCCATCTCGATCGATATTTATTTCATTTCATTTCATTTCATTATTATTTCATCTCGTTATTTATTAAGCAAATTGCTATTGTGGCTTGTTTTAACTATTTCTAAGTTAGTCCTTTTGTATTACATTTATAGGAGGAGGACTGAAATAGCCGCTAAAGCTCTTAAGAAATTTCATCGTAGGCATTTTCGTAGATGAAATCGATTCAAAACATCTGCGAACGAAAACCTATAAAAGCTTTAAATAACAAGAGAGAACTGTAACATAATTATATCAATAAAATTTATATCAGTGATATGTTTGGATTTATCCTCACATAAAGTTGAAAGATTGTTACTTCATTAGGATTGTTTTGGCTCAAATAAAGTTGAAAGAATATTTCCATTGTGATTTCTTTTAACTTGAATAAAGTTGCTAGAAATCCCCTTTCGGTATAGTTCTCTCTTGCATAATAAGTTATAGTATATTTGCGAAATTCTTACTATTTTTTTAATTAAAAATTAAAATATTTCAAATCAAAGTCGAAAGTTTCATGAAAATCTTTTCATAATGGATTGCTAAAATTTCAAATCAAAGTCGAAAGTTTCATGAAAATCTTTTCTTTAAATAACGCCATAAAACTAGTTTCCTGACTAAATAAAGCTTTGGGAACATTTAGTGAGCGAAATAAAAAGGAAAGTTTTTTCGTTCATTCATAACAGTTTGCTCATTCATTTTTTTAAATTTGACTTAGTAAAATCAAAACAAAAATTAGTTTTTTTTTGTAGCAGAAAATTGATATGCGTGAATTGCGTATATCACAAAATACTAAATTTCATAAAATCATTTTTGAAAACTTAACGTGCTTCAAATTTAAACTTTCACTGTGATTGCGTAAGTCTGGCAATTACTTGTTCAAAACTTAAATTTTTTCAATATATTTGTGTAGGTGTAAGTTTGTGTGTGTGATTGCATACATACTGCATGCTATATTAAAACTCCGTAAAAGTATCACTCAATAATTTTTTCTTTTTCTGCAATATATTTTTAAGTAAACTTGTCACGTGACCTCCAGAATAAGAAGAAAATGGAGTCAGACATTGCTGTAGTTTCCTCTCTGATTCAGGATATGGAAGAGTCTATTTCTACTGAATTTGGAGTAAGTATAGGAGCTATGGGCCCAGAAGAGGAAGAAAGAGTGACTGAGGAAATTAAGTCAAAATTAGCTCCACTGAAAAGATCTAGAGGAGTGGTGAAGAGGAAAATTACTCTTCAGTTAAAACAAATTGTAGATATCATGAAAAGTGATGATAAAACGATCATTCCTTCATTATTACAGGAGGTGTCCTCCAGATTGAGGGAAGTGAGTAAATATGATGGAGAAATTGAGGCATTAATCTGCGCCTCAGATCTTCTTCAGTTCAATTCAGTTTTGTTAGATGAAGAACTGGTTAGTTCCACGCACTACCATCTTCATCAGCAAAAAATTCTTCATTTATTGCAAACTGATGCTCAGCATTTTAAGCATCAGCTCCTCGGAGGATCGAACCATCACTTGGATGAGGCTCCACCCTCTCCAAGAACCTTCAAGCAAGAAATCAAAATACCTTCTTTAAAATGCAAGAACTTTTCAGGTGAGGCAGACCGACTGCAATTCAGATCTTTTCTCTTATCCTTTGAAAATATCATAGGATAAAGACGCGATCTGACCGACGCGTCAAAACTTCAGTATTTGAAATCCCATTTATCTGGTCTTGCACAGAAAGATGTGGAACACCTTCCTAATGTAGATTTCAATTATGAGGTGGCTCTAAAAATATTAAAAGATTTGTATTTGGATGAGTCATTCATTATGGATTCACTTTTGCACCAAATTTACAAAGCTCCTGTTTTGAGTTCTCATAACTTAAACGAAATCAGAACTTTTTTATCAGAGGTGCGTGCACACCTTCATGAACTAAAGGAATTTGGTGCGGATTTTTTGGAGGGGGGTTCTGCCGGATGCTTGTTGATCAGTCACATTGTGGTAGATAAATTACCAAAGAATTTCCTGCGAGAGCTCAAAATATCAACTCATGAGGATTATCCCTCTCTTAACACAATTTTTGACAATTACCACATTGTCTTAAAATCAATGGAGAGGATGAAGGGAGAGAAACCCTCTTCTTCATCTTCTGCTTCATCAATTTCAAAAAAGGATTCAATTTCTTCTCGCCATTCAAAAGGGAAATCTATTTCTTCGTATCATTCATCGCACAAGCCATCGATGCAGATGAAAACTACTCTTCCGAAAGTTTTCAACTCGTCTTCATCTGAAATGACTGAAAATACATTACCAAGAAAATGTAAGCTTTGTGATGGAGCTCACCCCATGTCCTTATGCTCATCATATAATACCTCAGCCACCAGAAGAGAGCGCTGCAACAAAATAGGACTTTGTGCAAATTGCAGTAGCGTGAAGCATCAGACATCAAATTGCTCTGCTAAACAATACGGACTTACTTACCCGTGTGCTCTTTGTAAGAGCAAGACTCACATCACAGCCTTATGCAGTGCTGGCACTAAGTCTGAGGAAAAGGGTCCCAGTCATACCACAGAACCTTCAACCTCTTCTTCCGGATTCTTTGACCCGGAGGAGGGAGATATTTAAAATAATCATTTATAAATTATTTCAATAATTTCAAATTTTCTTTCTTTGATTTCAATTTTAAATATTTCAATTTCAATATCAATTTCAATTTCAATTTCCCTTTAATTTAATTTAATTTGATTTAAATTATTTTTAGGTTGAATTTCTTTGAATATAATTTCAATTTCAATTTTAATTTCAATTTCAATGTCAATTTATTTAATTTGAATTTCGTTAATTTCAATTTCATTTTTCAAACAGACTGATAAGTGATAGTCCTGAACTGAGAAAATTTACTCTTGGAATGTAAGTACTTTTTTTTCTTTTCTTTTTTTTTGATGCCTCTTCTAGGCATAGAAAGAGGCATCCCTCCCCCCGGAGTATATAAAAACAGTTTTGGATATCGTCGCTTGTTGGTTGATTTCTTTCAATTTAGCTTGACCTGAGTGGAAGTTGGAAGTCTTCAGGTCAAAAACTTTTAGTATCCTTTTAGAATCGATATCGATTGGATCTCTTCAAGTATCAAATTCATTATCAAATCATTCATTTTCATTATCAAATCATTCATAATCGTTTGGATCTCTTTCCAAATTAAGGAAAGTTTCAATTTATCAATTAAGTTTCGTACAAATTATCAAAGTGTTTGGTTATACGAAACGTAGTCATATCGAAAAAGGTCGCAAGACTGTTCAATTAATAACCTTAATCTTTCAAGAGAGTGTAATGGTTTTACCTTTTAGCACTAATTTATTATTTATCGATTTATTTATTCATTTAGTCCTGCAGGAATTTATTTATTTATATGGGTATTAATTTCTATTTATTATTTATAATAGTGCGTATTGGCTATTAGCCGATAAGGTAATTATTTGAATCGTCTCGAGTTGGACTATCGTCAGATGATAGCTGCATTAAATTTGCCTCGCTATCACTCTGACATAGCCTAGTATTTTTCTAATTCAATTTAAATGAGTCCTAGATCAATTATTGTTGAGGCTGAAAATCATATACAGCTTTAATTTCAATTTCAAACGAAGAAGAGGCTCATATCTAACCTAAATAACCATTTGAAGCGGAAGATCGTCTCACACAGATGCTTTGACCGGTGAAAGAGAGAACAATCTTTCAAGCCAAGGCTCTACAGTCTTCCATATTCAGGTCGGTTATATCATGCTTAAAATTTTCTGGCTCGATCGATATTTATTTCTTTTCATTTCATTATTATTTCAATTCATTATTTAAGCAAATTGCTATTGTGGCTTGTTTTAACTATTTCTAAGTTAGTACTTTTGTATTACATTTATAGGAGGAGGACTGAAATAGCCGCTAAAGCTCTTAAGAAATTTCATCGTAGGCATTTTCGTAGATGAAATCGATTCAAACACATCTGCGAACGAAAACCTATAAAAGCTTTAAATAACAAGAGAGAACTGTTAATTAATACTTCAATAAATATACTTAAAATATTCACAAGTATTGTATTATCCTCTCTCTCTCTCTCTCTCTCTCTCTCTCTCTCTCTCTCTCTCTCTCACTCCTCTCTATATATATATATATATATATATATATATCTATATATGTAATAATAAGTAATATGTATATGTATGTATGTATGTGTATGTAATATGTGTGTGTGTGTATGTATGTGTATGTGTGTGTAATGTGTGTAATAATATGTGTGTGTGTGTATGTAATTTTTTAATATATATATATATATATATATATATATATATATATATATATATATATATATATATATATATATATATATATATATATATATATATATATATATATATATATATATATATATATATATATATATATATATATATATACTTGTTAGTTCTGCCCATTAAATGTGGCAATTTTAAATGGTACACCAGTAAATTAGAAATATGGTAACCGTGTTCGAATGAATGTGTATATCCATCTGAAATAGTATTTCGTAACCTAGCTAGAACTGCTCAGAATGAAATAATAGTTCTCGTATTACCTCTTCTTAGGTAGAAGCAGATAGATTTAATTTTATTCATTAACGTTGAAAGATTTCAAAACGGTTCCTTAGCATTCATGTTCCTTGAAATAACTACACCTTTCTTAATTTTAAAAAAACTAGATTAATTCCTTAAGATGAAATAACTAGATTTTCTCATTTTTTTCCCCCTCTAATAATAAGGTACTTAACATCTTTCAATTGTAATTTTATTTTTTCTTCGATTTACTATAAAACGGAGAAACCAAAAAAAGGATTAAAATTGAAAAGTAGAACACCTGATGCCATTTTGAAGGCACTATACTACCTGTAATACTAAATACTAGTACTAAAAAAAAAAAAATAATTAATGTTACCAAACTGTGGGTTGGCCAACAAACCAAGTCATCATTTTTTTTTAACTTTGTCTAGATATCAAGATTCTCTCTCTCTCTCTCTCTCTCTCTCTCTCTCTCTCTCTCTCTCTCTCTCTCTCTCTCTCTCTCTCTCTCTCTCTCTCTCTCTCTCTCTCTCTCTCTCTCTCTCTCTCTCTCAAAATCTCTCTCTCTCTCTCTCTCTCTCTCTCTCTCTCTCTCTCTCTCTCTCTCTCTCTCTCTCTCTCTCTCTCTCTCTCTCTCTCTCTCTCTCTCTCTCTCTCTCTCTCTCTCTCTCTCTCTCTCTCTCTCTCTCTCTCTCTCTCTCTCTCTCTCTCTCTCTCTCTCTCTCTCTCTCTCTCTCTCTCTCTCTCTCTCTCTCTCTCTCTCTCTCTCTCTCTCTCTCTCTCTCTCTCTCTCTCTCTCTCTCTCTCTCTCTCTCTCTCTCTCTCTCTCTCTCTCTCAAAAAACTCTCTCTCTCTCTCTCTCTCTCTCTCTCTCTCTCTCTTTCTCTCTCTCTCTCTCTCTCTCTCTCTCTCTCTCTCTCTCTCTCTCTCTCTCTCTCTCTCTCTCTCTCTCTCTCTCTCTCTCTCTCTCTCTCTCTCCTTTGACTTAGGCAAATTATAGGAATGATGAGTTTCAAATCTGATATTTATAAGAACAGACCAGAAGAAATAGACCTTTCACCTTCTCGAATTCGCCTTCATCAAAGTAACCTAACTCACTGTATAATCTAAAGTGAAATAACAAGCACGAGTGTGAAGTAAAGAACTTCACTGCTTCCTAAATTTGGATAATATATAGAAAACATTTCAAACAAATCATTCTGCTTTTGTTAAAGAAGAGAGACATCAATCAGATATTAAGTCTGAACTCTGAACCCGTTTCTTTTCTTTAATTTAGAGTTCAGACCATCAATGTCTCTAGCTGTAAGATAAAAAGATGGTTATTTTATTAATTGGGAAGATATTTTTCTTAACAGGAAGAGAGAAATTCGATTCACTTTCTATGTATATATACTGTGGGGGAGAGTGTAGCTCCATCCGAAACGATGAAGGTGCCTTCCCCGATTAAGAAAATGGGGTATTAAGGAGTGTGAAACATCCCGCTGTACTTTGATTCTCAATCGTTCCATAGTATAAATATAATTAAAATTATAATACTTCAATCCAATGTTATAATTTTTGGACACACGACACGCTCTATTACACAAGACACCACACGCTCTATTACACAACCACACATTTCACGCTCTATTAAAAACGTGGAATTATAAGGGCGACTTCCAATAATAGTCCTAACATCCACCCCCTCCACTTATCATCAATTGGGAGTTGACGGAAGATGTTGATGGGGTTGGTGTTGATAAGACTTTTTCAGACATAGTTCACTTTATTCTTTAATTTCTGGTACATAACCTTCTTTCTTCTTTTATTTCTGCTAAATTTGGAGTCCTTATTCTAATTTCCACTATGTTGAACACCATCTCTCTTCTTCTAGACCGAACCTCTTACTCTTAACCTGAACGCAGGTGTTTGAGCTTTTTGACAGGAAACCCTATTCTGTTTACTATTACTGTCTCTATCCTCAATTTTCAACCAAGGCCGATGTTGCGCCTACATATGCAACAAATGTTGCTGTTCTCAATGTTTTTGATTGGAAGTTTTGTTAATTTTCTTTACGGATAAGGCTATTATGCAAATTCTACAACAAAATTCATCTGTTCTGTTTATCTGTCTCCCTAACTCAAATGACTATCCTAAAGTCTTTGTCTATAATTAAACGTTCCAAAATAGAACACATTCACTTTTCTACTCATTTTTCTAAAAATCATAATTTTTTTTTGTGGTTTCAGTGTTCACCACATCCAAATGGTTTTCTTCCAATTCTAATGATATAACTTTTAAACTATCTATCAAAACCAACCTCGAGCATCATCTGATGGTGCAGCTCCTTACCCATATTCCTGACCGTCTTGGAGATGAACTCAACATTTTTTTTTACCTTTCCTTAACTTCCAATTCTTCTTCTTATTCTATTACACTCTTTCATCTCTGAGTTTCTCCATTCACTTTTTTATCTCTATATCTTTTTCTATCTATTCAAATTTTTCGCTTGAAAGACCCCGCCTATGGCGAGGAAACGTTTTTGGTATTTCGGTGCTCTTAATTGGTGAGACTACTCTTACTTTGAAGCCCATTGGAATGATTACTTTAGTACGAGGGATCCCTCGGGTGTGCAAACGTAATAATAGAAAGGATTTTCTCTGACATGCTGGACAACATCCTATATTCTTTCCCTTCAGCTAAATCTAATAAACCTTGGTTTAACTGTGCTTGTTCTCGTGCTACATATTTGCAATATGGACGTCACCTTCCATTCATACGGTCCATCTAGATCCAAAACCTCATGCCTCCTATATTTCATTCTGTAATCATCCAAAATCTATTCTCCGCTACACTAAATTTCCTCCGTAGTATTTTGCGAAAAATGTCAACTCTAACGTTGCCCCTTCTTCTTTCCCTCCTCTAGTAACTTCTGACGACACAGCTGCCGTTTAACCTTCAGTTGAAGCTGAACTCTTCTTTCAAACCCTTGCCTCTAATTCCACTTTTGATGATTGCTGAGTTATTCCTCCTTCTCCACCTTCTCCAACTCTTTTATGCCTAATATTGTAAATTTCTTCTAAAGATTCTCTCTCTCTCTCTCTCTCTCTCTCTCTCTCTCTCTCTCTCTCTCTCTCTCTCTCTCTCTCTCTCTCTCTCTCTCTCTCTCTCTCTCTCTCTCTCTCAACTTGTATCTTGCCTTGGTAAATTGCTTCCTTTCTCTCTTTCCACTTCATTCTTCCTTTCCTATTCATGTGCTCATTCAATCTGTGCCGAAAAAGGGTCAGCCCTATCAGCCCTTCCAAAGTTTTCGAATCTACCCTTAATATCTGGAAACATCTTAATTCTTTTAGATCTTATCTTATCATCAGCATGGCTTTTGCTAGGAAACCTCTATTGGTGATGTTACTTTGCTTTACGGCAATTCGATGAATTTTTTTCTGTGGCGCTGAACATGTCAAAAAGTTTCGAGGGAGTCTTGGCCCAAAGTTTTTGATCTCCAAATTTCAATCTTTCGTCATTTATCCTACTCTCTGCACACTTCTCCGATTTTCCTTCTATAACAGCATTTGCAGATGATCACCGTTCATCCGTTAAATTTATTAACAGTGATGTTCCTGAGGGTTCTGTCTCATCCTCAAGTGTCTTCCACTTTTCATCAATGCTCTTCTCTCTGTCACTTCATCACGTATCCACTCCCATGACGATGACTCCACCCATCAATCACTTTCACAGACATCCCATTCAACCTCAAATAGCCACTGATAGGAGGCCGGTCTTAGAGAAACTGGCCTCTGATCTTTCTCTCATTTCTAATTGGGGTAAGCAAAGCATGGTTGCTTCAATGCCTCAAAAACCCTGTTCTTCCATTTATCTACTGGCCAAAATCATCCACACAACTACAACATCTGCTTTGAAAACGCACAAATCAAGCTTTCCCCTTTCCTTAATATTCTTTTGTATTTCCTTTTCTCGCAAATTTTCTTGAAAGGATCATGTGATCTTTCTTAGAAGAATCACGTGATCTTTCTTGGAAGAATCACGTGATCTTTCTCGGGAGAACCACGTGATCTTTCTCGGGAGAACAACGTGATCTTTCTTGGAAGAATCACGTGATCTTTCTCGGGAGAACCACGTGATCTTTCTCGGGAGAACAACGTGATCTTTCTTGGAAGAATCACGTGATCTTTCTCGGGAGAACCACGTGATCTTTCTCGGGAGAACAACGTGATCTTTCTTGGAAGAATCACGTGATCTTTCTCGGGAGAACCACGTGATCTTTCTCGGGAGAACAACGTGATCTTTCTTGGAAGAATCACGTGATCTTTCTCGGGAGAACCACGTGATCTTTCTCGGGAGAACAACGTGATCTTTCTTGGAAGAATCACGTGATCTTTCTCGGGAGAAACACGTGATCTTTCTCGGGAGAACAACGTGATCTTTCTTGGAAGAATCACGTGATCTTTCTCGGGAGAACCACGTGATCTTTCTCGGGAGAACAACGTGATCTTTCTTGGAAGAATCACGTGATCTTTCTCGGGAGAAACACGTGATCTTTCTCGGGAGAACAACGTGATCTTTCTTGGAAGAATCACGTGATCTTTCTCGGGAGAACCACGTGATCTTTCTCGGGAGAACAACGTGATCTTTCTTGGAAGAATCACGTGATCTTTCTCGGGAGAACAACGTGATCTTTCTTGGAAGAATCACGTGATCTTTCTCGGGAGAACCACGTGATCTTTCTCGGGAGAACAACGTGATCTTTCTTGGAAGAATCACGTGATCTTTCTCGGGAGAACCACGTGATCTTTCTCGGGAGAACAACGTGATCTTTCTTGGAAGAATCACGTGATCTTTCTCGGGAGAACCACGTGATCTTTCTCGGGAGAACAACGTGATCTTTCTTGGAAGAATCACGTGATCTTTCTCGGGAGAACCACGTGATCTTTCTCGGGAGAACAACGTGATCTTTCTTGGAAGAATCTCATTATTTCTCTTACTAAACAAGCTTCTAAGAAATTAGGTGTCCTGAGACGTTTTCGAAATTTCTTCACACAATTCTCTTGTTTGATCTGTATGGGGTGCGGTTCGTCCTTTTATGGAGTACTTATCACATTCCTGGGGTGCTTCCATTCACATAGCTCTTCTTAAATGGGTGGAATCGAAAGCTTCTCGTCTTATAAGGATAAGCTAATTAAAACAATAATAATAATAAGGTTCGCAACTGGTCGGGTGGGAGAATGTGAGCTCTTCTTTCCTTGGACTTGGATTCGTCTTGCTCGAACGTTGAGTACATCCCCTTTCTTGATTAGGGCTCTGCCTGTGAGAGGTGGTGTTTATCTGTAAATATATATATATATATATATATATATATATATATATATATATATATATATATATATATATATATATATATATATATATATATATATATATATATATATTATAGATACATATAGAAAGACGAAATATATCTAAAGTTATATATATATATATAGTTATATATATATATATATATATATATATATATATATATTTAACATTTAAATAATATCCGATTTGCAAAGTGAAATTATCTTAAAAAAAACGACAATCTTTTTAAGTGGAATTTAAATTTTTTACTAATGTAGGGGCATGTTAGGTGTGAGAAGAATTGATAAAATGAGGAATAACCAAATTAGGGAGTTGTGTGGTGTGAAGAAATGCGTAAATGAGAGAATAAACGAAAGTACAATGAGATGGTTTGTTCATATCGAAAGGATGGATGATAGTCGGTTGGTTAAACGGATATATAGTGGTGAGTGTGCTGGGAATCGATCGGCTGGGAGAACGAAGAAAAAGTGGATTGAGTCAGTAAAGGAATGTCTGAAGGACAGGAATGTGAGTTTGGCAGAGGCGAGAAAAAAGGTGCTAATAGGAATGGGGGGGTTTTGTGTGAGGGTGTGGTTGTGGGCCTGGCCAAGGGATTGAGCCCCACATTGACGAGATACCACGGTGAAGGTCTGTCGCAGTCTCGTGAAACCTCTCGGATGGATTTTTCTGACTGCGACGAGTTCTCACTTAAGGGTATGAAGGGGACGGCAAGGGGGGGGGGTTTCTTTTCGGCTATCGTCATATTCTTTTACTACTTTTCTGTTTTCGGTGTATGCGACGCACCTCACCCCCAATCTGGGGGAAGGAGATGGGTGATGACGAAGATGATGATAAATAAAAAATCATGTGACTTTTATTGAACATAAATGCTTCATGTAATTTTTGTTTTGAAGCCGAATATGAGAGATGGAATATCTACTCGGATATATTATCTCTTTCTCTGAATATATTAATAAATTTTGAGATGAGCTAGAGTCTTATAAATAATCGATAACTAAATATTAGTATTTTGGACTCGTTGTTACACATGCTTTACTAGAATTTAATTTTGTGAAATTAAGGATTAAATCATTATTCCTGTGTGTTGTGTGGGGGGTGGGGGAGTAAGAATTTCCATAACGCACATTCTGCGTGTCGCGCGAGGCGATTCTAAAAGGACAGTGATAGCTGGGTTGGGGTCCCGCTGCCTCTTATTTACGTTCTATAAATACTCATGCACGCCTCGGATTTCTGGTGCATGTTTGTGCATCCTACCCCCAGTTTTGGGAAAACAAGGGACGGCTAATAATGATGATGATATTTTCATTTTGCTTCTTCAAATAGAAGAAAAGTTATTCTCACAAACGAGTTTTCTTTATTTTTGCAACTCTGAAAATAAAAAAAAGAATTTGAATGTTATGTTTTGTTAATCATTAATCTTCAATCATAACTGAAGACTGAAGACTAATTGAAACTGAAAACTGAAGACTGAAGACTAATTGAATCCTAT
>JABUQX010080653.1:0-13986 GCA_015478945.1 Trachelipus rathkii
ACTGTTTTTGACTGTTTTTTGATTGTTTTTGTATGTTTTTGACTGTTTTTGACACTGACTGTTTTGACTGTTTTGACAATTTTGTGACTGTCTTTTGACTGTTTTTTGACTGTTTTTGGACTGTTTTTTGACTGTCTGTTTTTGACGGTTTTTGACTGACTGTTTTTTGACTGACTGTTTTTTTGACTGTTTTTTGACTGACTGTTTTTGACTGTTCTTGTTTTGACTGTTTTTTTTTGACTGTTTTTTGACTTGTTTTTGAATGACTGTTTTTGACATGTTTTTGGCCTGACCTGATTTTTATGACTGTTTTTGGAACTGTTTTGTTGAACTGTTTTTTTGACTGTTTGTTTTGACTGTTTTTTGAACTGTTTTTGACTGTTTTTTGAACCTGACTGTTTTTGAACTGTTTTTGAGACTGTTTTGTGACTGGTTTTTGCTGTTTTTTGACCTGTTTTTGACTGTTTTTGCTGTTTTTTTGAACTGTTTTTGACTGTTTTGATGTTTTTGACTGTTTTTGACTGTTTTTTGACTGTTTTTGACTGTTTTTGACTGTTTTTGACTGTTTTTGACTGTTTTTGACTGTTTTTGACTGTTTTTTTACTGTTTTTGACTGTTTTTGACTGTTTTTGACTGACTGTTTTTGACTGTTTTTGACTGTTTTTGACTGTTTTTGACTGTTTTTGACTGTTTTTGATTGACTGTTTTTGACTGTTTTTGACTGTTTTTGACTGTTTTTGACTGTTTTTACTGACTGTTTTTGACTGTTTTTGACTGTTTTTGACTGTTTTTGACTGTTTTTTGACTGTTTTTTAAATGTTTTTTGAATGTTTTTTGACTGTTTTTTGACTGTTTTTTGACTGTTTTTTTAACTGTTTTTTGACTGTTTTTTGACTGTTTTTTGACTGTTTTTGACTGTTTTTTAATGTTTTTTTGACTGTTTTTGACTGTTTTTTTGACTGTTTTTTGACGGTTTTTTGGACTTTTTTTGACTGTTTTTGACTGTTTTTTACTTTTTTGACTGTTTTTGACTGTTTTTGACATTTTTTGACTGTTTTTGACTGTTTTTTGACTGTTTTTGACTGTTTCTGTCTGGACTGTTTTTTGACTGACTGTTTTTTGAACTGGTTTTTGACTGTTTTTTGACCTGACTGTTTTTTGACTGTTTTTGACCTGACTGTTTTGACTGACTGTTTTTTGACTGTTTTTGACTGACTGTTTCTGACTGTTTTTTGGACTATTTTTGACTGTTTTTGACTGTTTTGACTGTTTTTGACTGACTGTTTTTGACTGTTTTTGACTGACTGTTTTTGACTGTTTTTGACTGACTTTTTTTTTTTTTTTTTTTTTTTTTTTGTTTTTTTTTGTCTGTTTTTGACTGTTTTTGACTGTTTTTGACTGTTTTTTGACTGTTTTTTGACTGTTTTTGACTGTTTTTGACTGTTTTTGACTGTTTTTGACTGTTTTTTGACTGACTGTTTTTGACTGTTTTTGACTGACTGTTTTTGACTATCTGTTTTGACTGTTTTGACTGACTGTTTTTGACTGTTTTGACTGACTGTGTTTTGACTGTTTTTTGAACTGTTTTTGACTGACTTTTTTTTATTATGACTGTTTTTGACTGACTGTTTTTGACTGACTGTTTTTGACTGTTTTTGAACTGTTTTTGACTGTTTTTGACTGTTTTTGACTGTTTTGGACTGTTTTTGACTGTTTTGGACTGTTTTTGACTGTTTTGACTGTTTTTGACTGTTTTTGACTGTTTTTGACTGACCTGTTTTTTTGACTGTTTTTGACTAACTGTTTTTGACTGTTTTTGACTGTTTTGACTTTTTTGACTGTTTTTGACTGTTCTTTAACTGTTTTTGGTGAACTGTTTTTGACTGTATTTTCGAACTGTTTTGACTTTTTTTTAACCTGTTTTTTTGAGCTGGTGGGTTTTTGACCCTGTTTTTGACTGTTTTTGACCTTTTTTGATTGACTGATTTTGACTGACTGTTTTTGACCTGTTTTTCTGACATGTTTTTGAAGGACTGGTTGTTTGAGCGTGTTTTTGACGGTGGTTGTTTTGAGAGACATGTTTTTTGACTGACTGCTTTGTTATTGCACATATAGGTTTTTAATGGTGTTGGAGCTGTTTATTAGTTTGAACTGACTGTTTTTTGACTGTTGATTTATGAGCTGGACTAGTTTTTTGACTGTTTTTGTGACTGTTTTTTGACTGTTATTTGATCACTGGTATGTTTTTTTACTGTTTTTTTGACTGTTTTGACTTTGACCTGTCTTTTGACTGACGTATGTTTTATATGGTCTGTTTTTGGACTTTGTACTGTTTTTGAGACGTGAAGACCTGTTCTTTTGACTGAGTTTTTGACTTGTTCTTTACACAGTTTGTTGACTGACTGTTTTTTGACTGTTTTGACTGTTGTTGTTTAAATTTATTTTTGACTGTTTTTGAATGTTTTTGACTGTTTTTAGAAATTTATAAGTGTAGTCATCGTGACTCGCTCTCTTATATAAGGAACATGGGTTACCTGTTGAGGACTGTTTTTGATTCTGGCTCTTTTGACTGGTCTGTTTTGACTGATTTTCTTATGACTGTGTTTTTGACTAGATTTTATGACTTTGATCTGTGTAGTTTGACTTCGGACTGTTTGCTTGACCTCTCTATTACGAGCTGTATCTCGCATGTTTTCATATAGAGGAGATAGGAGAGAGTTTGACCTGTATGCTTAATGAATGACTCGCCTGATTTTTGCCTTTAGGCTGTTTTAAGTGGGTGCTTTAGCGGTTCGAGTTTTGGTGTACTCAGGTGTTAGTAGAAGGTGCTTTTGACTGACCATGTTGTGTCTTTGACTGTTTTGTATTTGGACTGATTTGACTGTTTTTTGACCGTGTTTTTTGCAGCGTGTTCGTGTTTTGACTGTTTTTTGATCTGTTGTTTTGACTGTTTTTAGACTTTTCTTTGAGACCTGTTTGTTTGACTTTGTTTTTGGACTCGACTGTTTTGTTGTGGACACTAGTTTTTGCTTATTATGACTGAGCTGTTCTTTGTCTGACTGTTTTGAGTGACTAGTACTGTTTTTGACTGTTTTTGACTGAATGTTTTTGACTGACTGTTTTTATGGACTGTACCTGTTTTTTGACTGTTTTTTGACTGGTTTTTTGACTGTTTTTAGACTGTTTTTTGACTTGTTTTTATTGAGGCACGTGTTTTGAACTTGTCTATTTGACGTGTTTTGTGGACTGTGGTTATTTGACCTGTACGTTGGTTGCTAGACTAGTTGTTGTTTTGACATGTTTTTGACCTCTGAACTGTTTTTTTGAGCTGTTTTCGTGACTGTTTTTTGACTGTTTTTTTGACTGTTTTTGACTGTTTTGACTGTTTTTTGACTGTTTTTGAAATGTTTTTGACTGTTTTTGACTGAAATGTTTTTTGACTGTTTTTGACTGTTTTTTGACTGTTTTTTGACTGTTTTTGACTGGCTGTTTTTTCGACTATTTTTTGACTGTTTTTGACTGGACTGTTTTTGAACTGTTTTTGACTGAACTGGTTTTTGAGCTTGTTTTTTGACTGTTTTTTGACTGTGTTTTGACTGTTTTTTGACTGTTTTTTGACTGAACTGTTTTTGACTGTTTTTGACTGACTGTTTTTGATTTTTTTGACTGGTTTTTGACTGTTTTTGCTGTTTTTGACTGTTTTGACAGTTTTGACTGTTTTGACTGTTTCTGACTGTTTTGACTGTTTTTTGACTGCTTTTTGACCTGTTTTTGCTGTTTTGGACTGTTTTTTTGACTGGTTTTTTTGACTGTTTTTGACAGTTTTTGACTGACTTTTTTGACTGTTTAGTTGAGGTGTTTGTTTTGACTGACTGTTGTTAGTTGTCGACTCGTTTGTTTGACTACTCAGACTGTTTATTGACTGTTTTTGCACTGTTGTTTGAACTGTTTTATGGATCTTGTTCTTGACTGACTGTTTTTGACTGTTTTGACTGCTGTTTTTGACTGGGTCTGTTTTTGACTGTTTTGACTGACTGTTTTTTGACATGTTTTTTGAGCTTGAGACCTTGATTTTTTTTAGTTTGACTGTTTTTCGAGGCTGTATTTTGACTGACTGGTTTTTGGATGCTGGACTGTTTTGTTGAAGCTGTTTTTGGACTGACGTTGTGTATTGAATGTGTTTTGACTAGTTTTCATTTTGACTGGTGTTTTGGGCTGTTTTGAATTACTGGTTTTTAGCTGATTGGTTTAGGAGCTGTTTTATTGAACTTGTTTGACTGGTTTTTGATCTGGTTTTTGACACTGTTTTTTGACTGTTTTTTTTGACTGGTGACAGTGTGGTATTTGTAGTAGTTCTTCTTTTGACATGAACTGTGTATTGTTGGCACTGTTGTTTTGGACTAGTGTTATTTGAGACTGTTTTGTGTTGACTGTATTTTGAAACTTGTTTTTTTGACTGTTTTTGACTGTTTTTGAACTGGTTTTGATCTGTTTTGTAGACTGAACTGTATTATCTGACTGTTTTGATACTGTTTTTTGACTGTTTTTAGACTGTTTTTTTGGACTGTTTTGACTTGTGTTTTTTTGACTGTTTTTCAGACTGTTTTTATTTTCGACTTGTTTTTGACTGTTTTTTGACTGTTATTTTGTGAACTGACTGTGTTTTTTGACTAGTTTATTGATCTGACTGTTTTATGACTGACCTGGTTTTATGACTGACTGTTTTTGCTGTTTTTGACTGAATGTTTTTGACTGTTTTTTTGACTGTTTTTTTTTGACTGTTTTTTGACCGTTTTTTGGCTGTTTGACTGTTTTCTGACTGTTTTTCTCTGACTGTTTTTGACGTGTTTCTTCGACTGTTTACTCATGAATAGTTTTTTGGACTGTTTTGTTGGAAAACTGAACTGTTTTTGAACTGTTTTGACTGACTGTTTTATGACTGTTTTTTTTGAGGATGTATATATTATGACATGTCATTTTTGATCTGTGTTTTGACTGGTTAATTAATAGACTGTTTGGATGTTTTGTACTGTTTTTGACTGTTTTATAGGACTGTTTTGAGATAGATATATTATAGAGACTGACTGTTTTTTGAACTGCTTAATATAGATGTTTATTTGACTGTGTTGATTTGACGCTGTTATTTGACTGTTTTTTGACTTGTTTTTGACTCGTACCTGTTTTTGGAGAATCTCTCGCTTAGACTGGTTTTTTGATCTGTTTTTAGCCTGACTGTTTTTGACTGGTTTTTGAGCTGGCTCTCGCTTTGTTGATGGACCTGTGGGATATGTACTGTTGTCTGGGCAGCGTGTGTAGACGTGTTTCGTTTTTCTGCTTTTTGACTGACTTTGTTTTTTGACGTGCGTAGATAACTTGTGCACATGATATATTCCCTTAGCAGCTCAGTTTGGATTGACTGAAAGTCTTTCATTGACTGGTTGTTTGAATAACTAGAGCATGTTGATAAGATTATATATAGACTGTTTTGACTCGGATACATCAGATAGTTAGACTGTTTTTATAGGATTAGTTTTTGACTGTTGTGACGATATCATATAGACTGTTTTTGACTGTTTTTAGACTTCTTTTCTCACTGTGTTTCGTTCACCTGTAGCGCATTCATTGGATTCTGCGTTTTTGCGGGCGTCATATCTTTTGAACTGTTTTGTTTCTCTTGACTGTCATATATATAGATAGATTATATAGATATTTGACTGTTTTATGACTGTTTTGACTGTTTTTGACTGTTTTTTGATCTTGTTTTTGACTGAATTTTTTGAGACTAGATATTTTGACTGTATTTTTAACTAGTTTTCTTGACTGTGTACTTTATGGTTAGCCATACTGTTTGTATGTAAAATAGATTTTTGACTGACTAAGATATTTTGACATAGATTTTTGACTGTTTTGACTGTATTATTGAGTATATATATATTATTACTAGATATATTAGATTAGATATATATGACTAGTTTTTGACTGTTTCTTTTTAATACTCTGTTTATTTGACCTGTATTGAGGTTCTTTTGCTTTGCACCATGGGCACTGGTTTTTTTGTAAACTGTTTTTGACATAGTATATATATTAGATAGTATATATATTCACTAGGGTTTATTTGAATCGTTTTAGGAACAGATAAGATGCTTGCTATGTAACTGACCTGTTTTTGACTAGATTATATATGACTGACTGGTTTTTATAGATGATAGATATATATATGACTTGTTTTTGGATGACCTGTTTTGACTGTTTTTGACTGCTAGTTTATGCACTGTTTTTGAACTTTTTTGACTGATGTTTTTGAGGACTAGTTTTTGAAATGACTAGTTTTTTTGACTGACTGTTTTATAGACTGTTTTGACTGACTGGTTATTTTTGAACTGTTTTTGACTGTTTTTGACTGATCTGTTTTTGACTGTTTTTTTGACTGACTGTTTTGACTGACTGTTTTTTTGACTGTTTTTTGACTGACTGGTTTTTGACTGACTGTTTTTGACTGTTTTTTTGACTGTTTTTGACGGCTGTTTTTGACTGACTGTTTTTTGACTGTTTTTGACTGACTGGTTTTGTGACTTTTTTGACTGTTTTTGACTGTTTTGACTGTTTTTTGACCTGTTTTTGACTGTTTTTGACTGTTTTTTGACTGTTTTTTGACTGTTTTTGACTGACTGTTTTTTGAATGTTTTTGACTGTTTTTGCTGACTGTTTTTTTGATGTTTTTTGAACTGTTTTTGACGTGTTTTTGGACTGTTTTTTTGATGACATTTTTGACTAGGTTTTGAACCTGTTTTTTTTGGGTGAAAAGCTGACTGTTTTTGCTGTTTTTTGACTGTTTTTTTGACTGTTTTTTGACTGTTTTTTTGACTGTTTTTTGACTGTTTTTTGTGACTGATTTTGACTGTTTTTGACTGTTTTTTGACTGTTTTTTGAACTGACTGTTTTTGACTGTTTTTTGACTGTTTTTTGAAAACTGTTTTTTGACTGTTTTTTTGACTGTTTTTTGACTGAAATGTTTTTGACTGTTTTTTTGACTGTTTTGACTGTTTTTGACTGTTTTTGAAACTGTTTTTTGAATGTTTTTTGACTGTTTTTTGACTGTTTTGAACTGTTTTTGACTGTTTTTGATCTGTTTTTTGACTGACTGTTTTTGACTGACTCTGTTTTTAACTGTTTTTGACTGTTTTTTTGACTGTTTTTTGAACTGTTTTTGACTGTTTTTGATGACTGTTTTTGACTGTTTTTGAATGTTTTTGAACTGTTTTTGAATGTTTTTGACTGTTTTTTGAGCTGACCGTTTTGACTGACTTGTTTTTTTGACTGACTTGTTTTGCTGACTGTTTTTGACTGACTGTTTTTGACTGACTGTTTTTTTCGACTGTTTTTTACTGTTTTTGACTGTTTTTGACTGACTCTCTGTTTTTGACTGTTTTTTTGACTGTTTTGACTGTTTTTGACTATTGACTGTTTTTTGACTGACTGTTTTTAACTGTTTTTTTTTGCTGTTTTTGACTGTTTTTGACTGACTTGTTTTTTGACTGACTGTTTTGACTGTTTTTTTGACTGTTTTACTGTTTTTGACTGTTTTTGACTGTTTTTTGACTGTTTTTTGACTGTTTTTGACTGTTTTGACTGTTTTTTGACTGTTTTTGACTGTTTTTTTGACTGTTTTTTGACTGACCTGTTTTTGACTGTTTTTTGACTGACTGTTTTTTTGACTGACTGTTTTTGACTGTTTTTGAATGACTGTGTTTTTAACTGTTTTTGACTGTTTTTTGACTGTTTTGACTGTTTTGACTGTTTTTGACTGACTGTTTTTGACTGTTTTTTGACTGACGTTTTGACTGACTGTTTTTGACTGTTTTTGAATGCCTGTTTTTGACTGTTTTTGACTGTTTTTTTGGACTGTTTTTTTGACTGTTTTGACTGTTTTTTTGACAGTTTTTTGACTGTTTTTTGACTGACTGTTTTTGACTGTTTTTGACTTGACTGTTTTTGGACTGTTTTTGACTGTTTTTGGCTGACTGTTTTTGACTGTTTTGACTGTTTTTGAACTGTTTTTTTGACTGTTTTTGACTGACTGTTTTTGAATGTTTTTGACTGACTGTATTTTGACTGTTTTTTGAAACTGTTTTTTGACTGTTTTTGACTGACTGTTTTTTGACTGTTTTTTTGACTGTTTTTTGACTGTTTTTTGATCTGTTTTTGACTGTTTTGACTGTTTTTACATGTTTTTGACTTGTTTTTGTGAACCTTTTTTGACTGACGTTTTTGACTGAGACCTGTTTTTTGCATGTTTTTGACTGTTTTTGAACTGTTTTTGGACTGTTTTTGACTGTTTTGACTGTTTTGACTGTTTTTGACTGTTTTTGACTGACTTTTTGACTGTTTTTTGACTGTTTTTGACTGTTTTTTGACTGTTTTTTGACTGTTTTTGACTGACTGTTTTTTGACTGTTTTTGCTGACTGTTTTTGCTGCTGTTTTTGACTGTTTTTTGGACTGACTGTTTTTTGACTGACTGTTTTTGAATGTTTTTTTTGCTGTTTTTGACTGTTTTTGACTGACTGTTTTTAACTGTTTTTTGACTGTTTTCGACTGTTTTTTTTGACTGTTTTTGCTGTTTTTGACTGTTTTTTTTTGACGACTTTTTTTTGACTGTTTTTTGACTGACTGTTTTTAACTGTTTTTGACTGTTTTTTGACTGTTTTTTGACTGACTGTTTTTGAAACTGTTTTTGACTGTTTTTTTGACTTGTTTTTGACCTGTTTTTTGACGTTGACTGTTTTTGGACGTGTTTTTTGAATGTTTTTATTGACTGACTGTTTTGGACTGTTTTTGACTGTTTTTTTGACTGTTTTTTAACTGTTTTTTGACTGTTTTTGACTTTTAACTGTTTTTGACTGTTTTTTGACTGTTTTTTGACTGTTTTTGACCTGTTTTTGACTGTTTTTTTGACTGTTTTGGCTGACTGTTTTTGACTGTTTTTTGACTGTTTTTTGACTACTGTTTTTGACTGTTTTTTGACTGTTTTTTTTTGACTGTTTTTTTGACTGTTTTGACTGTTTTTGACTTTTTGACTGGTTTTTGACTGTTTTTGACTGTTTTTGACTGTTTTTTTTTGACTGTTTTTGACTGTTTTTGACTGATTTTGACTGTTTTTGACTGTTTTTGACTTTTTTTTGCTTTTTTTGACTGTTTTTGACTGACTGTTTTTGACTGATGTTTTTGACTGTTTTTTTGACTGTTTTTTGAACTGTTTTTGATGTTTTTGACAATGACTGTTTTTGATCTGACTGTTTTTTTGACTGTTTTTTGACTGTTTTTGACTGTTTTTTGACTGTTTTTGACTGTTTTGACTGACTGTTTTTGAGTTTTAACTGTTTTTGACTGACTGTTTTTTTGACTGACTGTTTTTTGACTGTTTTGACTGACTGTTTTTGAATGTTTTTGACTGTTTTTGACTGGTTTTTTGACCTATTTTTTTTTGACTGTTTTTTGACTGTTTTTTTGACTGGACTGTTTTGACTGACTGTTTTTAACTGTTTTTGACTGACTGTTTTTCGACTGTTTTTTAACTGACTGTTTTTTGACTGACTGTTTTTGCTGTTTTTTTGAATGTTTTTGACTGTTTTTGACTGTTTTTGACTGTTTTTGACTGTTTTTGACTGTTTTTGACTGTTTTTGACTGTTTTTGACTGTCTGTTTTTGACTGTTTTTTGATAACTGTTTTTTTACTGTTTTTGACTGTTTTGACCTGTTTTTTGACTGACTGTTTTTGACTGACTGTTTTTTGACTGTTTTTAACTGTTTTTTTGACTGACTGTTTTTTTGACTGTTTTTTTTGACTGACTGTTTTTGACTGACTCGATTTTTGACTGTTTTTGACTGTTTTTTGACTTTTTTTTTTACTGTTTTTGACTGTTTTTTGACTGTTTTTTGAATGTTTTTTGACTGTTTTTTGACTGTTTTTTGACTGTTTTTTTTTGACTGTTTTTGTCTGTTTTTTGAGTGTGTTTTTGACTGTTTTGACTGACTGGTTTTTTTTTGACTGTTTTTGACTGTTTTTGACTGTTTTTGACTGACTGTTTTTGACTGTTTTTGACTGTTTTTGTCTGTTTTTCTGTCTTTTTTTGTTTGTTTTTTGTCTGTTTTTTACTGTTTTTGACATGACGTTTTTTTTGGACTGTTTTTGACTGTTTTAGACTGTTTTTGACTGACTGTTTTTGACTGTTTTTGACTGACTGTTTTTGACTGTTTTTGACTTTTTTTTACTGTTTTTTGACTGACTGTTTTTATTGTGCTTTTGAAACTGTTTTTGACTGTATTTGACTGACTGTTTTTTTGTCTGTTTTTGACTGTTTTTGACTGTTTTTTGACTGTTTTTTGACTGTTTTTTTGACTGTTTTTGACTGTTTTTGACTGTTTTTGACTGTTTTTTGACTGTTTTTTGACTGTTTTTTTGACTGTTTTTGACTGTTTTTTGACTGTTTTTTGACTGTTTTTTGACTGTTTTTTGACTGTTTGACTGTTTTTGACTGTTTTTGACTGTTTTTGACTGTTTTTGACTGTTTTTGACTGACTGTTTTTGACTGTTTTTGACTATTTTTGACTGACTGTTTTTGACTGTTTTTGACTGACTGTTTTTGACTGACTGTTTTTGACTGTTTTTGACTGACTGTTTTTGACTGTTTTGACTGACTGTTTTTTGACTGTTTTTTTGACTGTTTTTGACTGTTTTTGACTGTTTTTGACTGTTTTTGACTGTTTTTGACTGTTTTTTTTGACTGACTGTTTTTTGACTGTTTTTTGACTGTTTTTTGACTGTTTTTGACTGTTTTTTTGACTGTTTTTTGACTGTTTTTGACTGTTTTTTGACTGTTTTTGAACAATATATCAAGAACTGTTTTCGACTTTTTTTTACTGTTTTGAACTTTTTGAATGTTTTGAACTGTTTTTGACTGTATTTTTTGACTGTTTTTTGACTGTTTTTTGACTGTTTTTGACTTTTTTTGACTGTATTTTGACTGATGTTTTTGACTGTTTTTTTGACTGTTTTTTTGACTGTTTTGACTGTTTTTGACTGTTTTTGAATTGACTGTTTTTTGACTGTTTTTGACTGTTTTTGACTGTTTTTTGTCTGTTTTTGAACTGTTTTTGACTGTTTTTGATTGTTTTTTTATTGTTTTGACTTTTTTTGACTGTTTTTGATTTGACTGACTGTTTTGACTGTTTTTGACTGTTTTTGACTGTTTTTTTGGACTTTTTGACTGACTGTTTTTGAAACTGTTTTTTGACTGTTTTTTGACTGTTTTTGACTGTATTTTTTGACTGACTGTTTTGACTTTTTTTTGACTGTTTTTGACTGTTTTTGACTGTTTTTGACTGTTTTTGACTGTTTTTGACTGTTTTTGACTGTTTTTGACTGTTTTTGACTGTTTTTGACTGACTGTTTTTGACTGTTTTTGACTTTTTTTTGACTGTTTTTGACTGTTTTTGACTGTTTTTGACTGTTTTTTGACTGTTTTTGACTGTTTTTGACTGTTTTTGACTGTTTTTGACTGATTGTTTTTTTTTGACTGTTTTTGACTGACTGTTTTTGACTGACTGTTTTTGACTGTTTTTTTTTGACTGTTTTTTGACTGTTTTTGACTGACTGTTTTTGACTGTTTTTGACTGTTTTTGACTGACTTTTTTGACTGTTTTTGACTGACTGTTTTTTACTGTTTTTGACTGACTGTTTTTTTTGACTGTTTTTGACTGTTTTTGACTGTTTTTGACTGTTTTTGACTGTTTTTGACTGACTGTTTTTGACTGTTTTTGACTGTTTTTGACTGTTTTTGACTGACTGTTTTTGACTGTTTTTGACTGTTTTTGACTGTTTTTGACTGTTTTTGACTTTTTTTTTTGACTGTTTTTTGACTGTTTTTTTGACTGTTTTTGACTGTTTTTTGATTTGACTGTTTTTGACTGTTTTGTCTGTTTTTGAAACTGAACTGTTTTTTGACTGTTTTTGCTGTTTTTGTTTGTTTTTGTCTTTTTGTGTTTTTTTTGTTTTTTTTTGACTGTTTTTGACTGTTTTTGACTGTTTTTGACTGTTTTTGACTGTTTTTGACTGTTTTTGACTGTTTTTGACTGTTTTGACTGTTTTTGACTGTTTTTTTGACTGTTTTTGACTGTTTTTTGACTGTTTTTTGACTGTTTTTTGACTGTTTTTTGACTGTTTTTTGACTGTTTTTTTGTCTGTTTTTTTTTGTTTGACTGTTTTTGACTGTATTTTGACTGTTTTTGACTGTTTTTATGAACATGTTTTTACTGACTGTTTTGACTGTTTTTTGACTGACTGTTTTTTGTGATGCTGTTTTTTGACTGTTTTTAACTGACTGTTTTTGACTGTTTTTGACTGACTGTTTTTGACTGTTTTTGACTGTTTTTTGACTGACTGTTTTTGACTGTTTTTGACTGACTTTTTTTGACTGTTTTTTGACTGTTTTTTGACTGTTTTTGACTGTTTTTGACTGTTTTTGACTGTTTTTGACTGTTTTTGACTTTTTTTGACTGTTTTTGACTGTTTTTGACTGACTGTTTTTGACTGTTTTTGACTGTTTTTGACTGTTTTTGACTGTTTTTGACTGTTTTTTGACTGTTTTTGACTGTTTTTGACTGTTTTTGTTTTTGACTGTTTTTGACTGTTTTTGACTGTTTTTGACTGTTTTGACTGTTTTTGACTGACTGTTTTTGACTGTTTTTGACTGTTTTTGACTGACTGTTTTTGACTGTTTTTTTTTGACTGTTTTTGACTGTTTTTTTTTGTCTTTTTTTTTGTCTGTTTTTTTCTATTTGACTGTTTTGACTGTTTTGACTGTTTTTTTAACTGTTTTTGACTGTTTTGACTGTTTTTTGATGTTTTTTTGTGATCTGTTTTTGACTGGCCTGTTTTGACTGTTTTTGACTGTTTTTGACTTTTTTTGACTGTTTTTGACTGTTTTTGACTGACTGTTTTTGACTGTTTTTGACTGTTTTTGACTGTTTTTGACTGTTTTTGACTGTTTTTGACTGTTTTTGACTGTTTTTGACTGTTTTTTGACTGTTTTTTGACTGTTTTTTGACTGTTTTTGACTGTTTTTGACTGTTTTTTGACTGTTTTTTGACTGTTTTTTGACTGTTTTTTGACAGTTTTTTGACTGTTTTTTGACTGTTTTTTGACTGTTTTTGACTGTTTTTTTTTTTTGACTTTTTTTGACTTACTGTTTTTTACTGTTTTTGACTGTTTGTTGTTGGTGTTGGTGTTGGTGTTGGTGTTGGTGTTGGTGTTGGTGTTGTTGTTATACTGTTGTGTTGCTTCGATTATTACAATATTTCTTTTTCCATTCATTAGCATTGTACTTCCGCTTCATTTACAATATAATTTTTTTAATACTTTTTGAAATACATGCGGCAAACAATATATATTATAAATGTATTAAACAAATTGATTTCCACTTAAACTTTCAAGGTCAATTACCGAAATTCCAAATGAGTTAACTCTAACATCCTATATCCTTAGATCAAATGCCTCAAACAGATATATAATGCGATATTTGAAGTGAAAAATTAAATTTACAAAACTTTAAATCCTTTTTTAAAAAAAGAAAAAAAAAGAAAATAAAAAATAATCGATTATTTTAACGATTATATATATATATATATATTAATATAATATATATAGTATATTAATTAATATATAATTTATATTTATATATATATATATATATATATATACTATATAATATATATATATATATATACTATGTTAACTAAAACTAAACTGGTTTTAAGCTGTTTTAAACTGGTTTTAACTGGTTTTTTAACTGTTTTAACTGGTTTTTTAACAGTTTTAACTGGTGTGGTGTTGGTGTTGGTGTTGGTGTTGTTGTTGGTGTTGGTGTTGGTGTTGTTGTTGGTGTTGGTGGGGGTGTTGGTTTTGGTGTTGGTGTTGGTGTTGGTGTTGG